>JASDQU010012354.1:119372-137576 GCA_032191745.1 Picea mariana
ATTGAAAATGTAATCATAACTTCTGCATAATATATCAAACTCAAAAAATAATTCATCAGGATCCTCTGAAGACAAACCATGAAAGTTAGGTAGTGCTGAGAGTGGAATGTTCTTCATGGGGGATAGCCCTCTAAGAAGATCACCAATAGGAAATCCTAATGTGGAAAAAGAGTTTTCATCATTTACCTCTCCTTCAGGACCTGCCTGTTCTTCATGATGCAATTCTTCATTGTACTCATCCATGTTTTCTTCTGTCTGATCCCCTTCTGCGCTTGCTCTATCCTCAATGTTTCCTGCTAGTTTCTTGACTATCTCAGGACTCCAAACTTATTTCCCCGTCTTGAAGTTTGCTTGAAATGAAGGTTGGGATTTTGGTTTCTGAGAGTTTGGTCGTTGAGCAGCAGATTCAAACTTTGATATAATCTCGTCAATATAAGTCTTTCTTCCTCCTCTTCCTCTGCCCCTGCCACCTGTAGGGTCAGTGTCTTTGGGGTCTTCGCATCCTCTCATGCAATCTTTGTATCTGAAAAATCATAAGTTCTTTCGAAATCTATAATTACCTTCCCCGACAACGGCTCCAAAATGTTGGTCACTATAATTACTTATTTAACTAAACAATCAAGTGCTACATAAATTGTCAACCCAGGGAATTCTGTTTATTTCAAAGGTAACCACGCACTATATATGCTCAATCTCAAAAGAAACTTAGAGTTGTAGTAAAAACATATTAATCACACTTTTCCTTGAACAAACTGAAGTTCTAACTTGAATTATAGGAAATAAATCTACCTATTGCAGAGTTCAATGTTTAAAGAAATAATTGTTCAAAGAATCCTGGATTACATTAAAGAAATAACAGACTGGAAAAGAAAATCTTCAAGACACTGCAAAAGGAAAGACCACTATTCTATAACCAGAGAACAAGAACCTATTCCCAAAGCAGGAATCTTCAACACCTATTTCCGATCATCACACTTCATGAACTCATTGCTTAACTGAAACAATTGACACACACTCAAGGTTAACTAACTCCTAACAGAGAACAAGACCCTATTTCCTAAGCAGGAAACTTCAACATCTGTTTCTGATTAGTACACTTTCATGAACTCATTAAAATAATTGACATGCACTGAAGGCTAACTAACTCTTAACAGAGAACATGACCCTATTTCCTAAGCAGGAAACTTCAGCACCTATTTCTGATTAGCACACTTCCATGAACTCATTAAAATAATTGACATGCACTGAAGGCTAACTATCTCTGACAGAGAACAAGACCCTAGTCCCGAAGCAGGAACCTTCAACACTTGTCCCTGACTATCAAGCTTTCATAAATTCACGAAGCAGGATTGCTAACTAGAATGATTAACAGTTACCCAAGCATGAATCATATGAAAACAATGTAACAATTGGTAAAACAGAGTTTCAGTAAGACAAAGTTTAGTAAAGTAGTGTTTCAGCAAAACAGAGTTCAGTAAAGTAGTGTTTCAGCAAAATAGAATTCAGTAAAGTAGTGTTTTAGCAAAACAAAATTTAGTAAAGTAGTGTTTCAGCAAAACAAAATTTAATCAAGGCATAAACAAAAATAACATTAACACTCTGCAAAGCTAATGGGTGAATCTTGTGAAGAAGGTGGGCCCTCCCTTCTCACAAGATTCCCCTGGAACGAAAGGAACTAGAGAGAAATGCTCAGAACAATCTTTTATTCATCTGTCAACTGTGTTACATTACAATCTGAAGTAAAACATGTCCCTCTCTGTAAATCCTTTCTTAGTACAAAAAACAGAAGATCCTCTCTAAAGATGATTTTCTCTTATTTAAAAAGGAGAATCTCCTCGATACAATTTGATCATCAAATTACATTTGCACATCTGAATCCTATTCTTAGTCAGATCCGATTTCTATACCAGAATAGGGTATCCTAGTCTCTCGTAACATAATACTATTGCAAGTGCTGAGTGAGGTGTTGCTGTTGCAGCTGGAGTAACAACTTCTTTATTTGTCTTCTTGTTACTGCTGTTGTATGCTGTTTCGGCATCGCAAATCACCGGTTGTTTCAGCCACGGGATTTGCGTCCTGACTGTTTCAACAACTTGGTCTCGGGCAACAACGATGGTCAATGCTAGCTCAAGGTGCGGCTATCGTGGTCAATGTAATAATTTTGTGTTGTTGTTTCAGCATCGTAGACCACAGACTATGTAACAACTTCTTCTGTGTGAGTTGTTGTTTCAGCATCGCTGCCCATAGACTGTGTAACAACTTCTTTTGTGTGAGTTGTTGTTTCAGCATCGTTGACCACGGAGAGTGTAGCAGTTGTTGTTTCAGCATTGTAGACCACAGAGGGTGTAACAAATTCTTCTGTGTGAGTTTTTGTTTTAGCATCGTAGTCCACACACTGTTTCAACTACAGAGGTTGCGTGCTTTAACTGTTTCAGCAACAGGCCTTGATGCTAACCTGTAGTTCGAACTGTTTCATCACTTATACATTTCTGATCAATGGTTGAGTACGAGAGTAATGTAAAATTATATGCAAAACATATTAAACATATAGTAAAGAGAAGAGACGTTGTATACCTTTGGAAAGATAGGGTAAAGTGATAATATGAGTTTAAATGTGATTGAAACAAGAGTGTAATGGTGGAAAAAAGTGTGGGCAAAAAGGTGCATTGTATGGTCCTAACAATAAGGGATCTCAATTGCTTGGATGGAATGGAGTTGGGAAATAATGTCTGGATGACCTTTTTGAGGATCTTTTCCATTCTATGGGAACTGATGATCTCAGGGGATCCTGTTATGATGCCTTGAAAATTATACTGTTGTCCCTCCTATTGGAATTGCATGGTTAATTCCTTAAAATCCACGAGAATGGGGTCGAGAGTACATAACCACTTTGCACTGATCACAATGTCACAACCTCCCATGTCAATAGAAAACATATGACATTTCAGGTTGTATTGACCGATTTGGAGGCACACATTTTCATAACACCCCCCACATTTCATGGAACCACCATTGGAAATCATGATTTGAAAATTGTTGATTGCACAAATATAGCAATTGGTTTCTTAGGTAATGCGATGATGAATAAAATTATGGGTGATGTCATTGTCAATTAGGATGATGACCTTATGATGCTTAATGCATCCAATTAAATTGAGGGTTTGGGGAGTAGAGAAGGTAGTGAGGGAATTTAGTGAAATCACTGGTTTGACTTCTAGTGGATCAAAGGGTGGGGTAGGATCAACTGGCTCAGGTAGCTCAGTCACAGTGGAATCCTCTACTTCTTCGTCACAAAAATCCTCATAGATGGCCATAAAAATCTTGTGTTCCATACACTTGTTCCCCCAAAAATATTTTTCATCACAATTATATCAAATTCCCTTGAGTTGTCATTTAGTCATTTCTTCCTAGGTCAATTTTTGGATCTTGAGTGGAGGGGTAGGAGGGCCGGGATTTGAAGGTTTAGGGAGAGGAATAAAAAAGGGTTTTCTTGCTTGGGAGGATAAAACCTGTTGTGATTGCTTAGCTTGTTTAGTAGCTTCCATCAAGGTCTGGGGGCGGGCCATTAGGACCTGAGAGCATATTTCATCTTTGAGGCCACTGATAAAGCATTCCCGAAAAAGGGCATCTGACATGCCCTCCGTGCAGAAATACAAGTGCTTAAATGAAGATATAAATTCTTCCACTGTGCTTGATTATTTAAACTTGGTCAAATGGCCTAAATGGTGGATGTCAAGTGTTCATAAATATTTGCAACAAATTGTGTCCAAGCCACATACCCTTGGCACACATTTTTTCTCCATTGCCACCATTGCCATATTTTAAGATCTAGATAGAGAAAACCATAACGGAGTTTGGAAAACTCATCAGTAATGTTTTGCAAAGAGAAATAGTGTTTCATTTGAGTGACCTAGCCAGTGGGATCTGAGGCATCAAATTTTTTCACCTCCACTCTAGGAAGACACAGGTTCCACTGAAAGTGGTTAGAATGAAAGGATGTTGAATGGGAGGATTCAATGACTTCAAGGTTATAAGGTGGTGCATAAGAGAGAGGATATTGGATTTTCTTAAATAGTGCGATCAAGTTGTGCATTGCTTCTTAGGATTGCTGACACAATGCAGGCAAGTATTGCATTGATGCAGGAAGTGATTCTAGTGGGGAAAGCCGATAATTTATGCTAGTAGTGTTGGAAGTAAGGTCAAATATATCATTTCAGTTTTTCTCATTGATTTTTCCAATGCAGAGATGCAGACATCCCAATCTTGGTTGTGGGTGTGGGATTGATCCAGAGGATCAATTTTTTCTCAAAAATCAAAGTGCTCAGAATTGCTTCAAAATGGACACATGCGTAGGCCTCATCCTCACGATCCCAACAAAACTTGAATGGGTTCAAAAGAACGTTGTATGAGCGAGATATCATGTTTTGTTCATTTTTACAAACAAGCAAAACTTTGCTGACTGTACAGTCCATACAGTCCTGACGTGGCAGCTGACCGTATAGTCTGTATGATCATTTAGTGTTGACATGGCATGGTAAAACTCCAACACGTGGTATGTGATGTGGACTGCCCATGGTGCAGAGATGCCGACGTGGCTTGTTACAACTTTGACACATGGCAGGTGTTGTGTGTTATGGGTGACGTGGCTGGTCGATTTGGCATTTAACATGGACCAATGATTGGTCGAACGTGTCATTGGGAAATCAAATGGGAAGGTGCCACATGGCCCAGCTAGGGGCCGCCACATGGCACCCCGTCATTTTTTACATATTAAAATTGTAATGGAGTTCGCGGGGGTCAAACCCGGGACCTCCAAGGTTAGCAGAGCTTTAACGTAGGCTGGGCTACCAGCGCACCTACGGGTGTTACTTACCCCTATATTTTTCTTAAAATTATTTTAATTTAAAATATTGTTCGGGTGACGGAGAAAAGGGTCGAGGCTTAGCCCCAACCCTTGGTCCATATGACAATGCATACGACCACTCCATGGAACCTTTGGCGCGGATACGATTTCCCACGACTGTTTAGCCTGGAAGGTGAGAAAATGGTGTCATATGACCATTCCATATGACCACACATTCGAACGAAGGAGTTAGCCGACGGGCGTGCCAAAATTTAGGTCATTGGCCACATGGGGCCATACGACCAGGTTCTCCGCCGAGTATTGGAGTCCGACGCAAATGGTCCTACAATTTCACTCGTTTTGGGGGATTAATGCATGTGTTGGGTTTTGGCATGGAAAACACATAGAGGCCGGGTTAGTCAGACAGAGGGTGCAATTTGGCGAGTAGGTACAACAAGATTGAAGGGGAAAACTTCCAGGAGATGTAACTTCTTCGTTTTTTGGCCAAACCAGGTGCAAAAAGAGCCCAACTAGGGGTTTTTGGATGTTCTAGAGCCATTGCAACCATCTATTTTGTATTCTAATAATTGTAAAAGCACTTTTTAAGAATAATGAAAATGATCCAAGGGAAGATGGACTAGGATATGTAGCCCAAGAGAGGGGTGAAATACTTTATCATTTGTTGTGTTATGTGTTCATTTCTGATGTTTTTTATATGCCTGATATGATGCTCATGATTAAGTGAAAACTCTTTAATTTATGTGTTAGTAACTTGATCGAATTACCCAAACACATACCATTTTTACACTTGCAATTTAAAAGAGACAAGTCTTCTTCATTTTCATATCAGTTGGTATCAAAGCATAGGTTTTTTAAGGCTTGATTATTTGCAAGTGTTCTGTTTTCTGATGCTTACAAGGTTGAATCTCACAAGAGGAGAAGGTCAACTTGTAGAGCCAAGTTCTCAACTTTCAAGTAGGAGAACTATCAAATCACCTCAAGCTTGAAGGAGATATTCACCAAGTATGGATCATGAGGAGAGTCATGGAACTCTTCCTTCAGAGGAGGAAACTTTCAAAAAATATTTCTATGATAATGTTTGAGATGGTGAAAGTTTTGTTTGAAGAAAGAAATGCAATATTGCAAGGTGAAATCTCCAACCCTTCAAAGGGAAATGGAGACAATGGTGATAAAAATCCAAAGGGAAATGGAGTGCATGGTGTTTCTCCACCTCCTTCACCTCCATATTCCACCTCTTCCACCATTTCACAACCACCTCCAAATTCTCCAAAATAACATGGTAAAACTCCTTTACAAACTCCTTTGCTTAAGCTTGATATTAAGTTTGAATTTCCTATGTACAATGGAGAGGTAAATGCTGAGAATTTGGATAACCGGATTCGTCAGATTGAAGTGTATTGCAGAATAAAAATAATCCAAGATGATGATACTAAGATTCAACTTGCTTCTCTTAGATTGGAAAGTGCAACACTCATTTGGTGGGAAGCCAAAACTCAAGAGGACATGAAGAAAAATGGTAAAGTTTTATCCTCTTGGAATGATTTTATTGTTGCAATTAAAATGAAATTTTATCCATTAACATACATGCAGAAATCTCTTATGGATTGGAAAAATTTTAGGCAAGCTAAAGGACAAGATGTGAAAATATTCACTCAAGAATTTAGGAGAAGAGATTTGGTTTTGGGTATATATTTGTATTCTCAAGAAACTTTACTCAAATACATTGGAGGTTTGCATAGCTACTTGAGGCATACAATACTTATGTTTAACCCTTCAAATTTAGATGAAGTTTGTGTACAAGAAACTCATTTAGAGGTAAGAGGAAGGAATGATCCTCAAGAGGTCAACAACAAGGATTTTTATAATGGAGACAAGGGAAAGAGGAAGTTGGAAGGAAATGGAAAGAAAAATTATTTAGTCAAGAAAGAGAGAGATAAACTCTCATGTAAACATTATTCAAAGGATGGCCATGATGAAGAGCATTGTTGGAAACTTCATCCTGAAAAGAGACCCAAAAATTTCAACAACAAAGATAAACCAAACATTGCTGCAATTGTACAACAAGATTTAGGATCTCATTCGGAAGATGAAACAAAAATCACAGCCATGGGTTTTCAAGGTAAGAATTCTATTGCAAGTACTAGTTCTTCCAGTAGTAGTAGCCTTAATGTAATTCAACATGAAAAAGAAAGAATAAAGCTTTTTCACATAAGGGTAATTTCAAAACATACCAATATAGATACTTTATTTGATACAGGATCACAAGAAAACCTCATTTCTGAAGACACTGTCAAGAAATTGAATTTGGAAACTACTCCACATCCTAAATCTTACCCTCTAGGATGGATATGTGACAATGCCAAATTGCATGTGACAAGAAGGTGTAAGCTTAGATTTTCCATCACTGCAAATTGTATAGTTGAGGTAGAGCTTGATGTTATTCCATTGGATATTTGTGGTATTGTGTTGGGAAGCCCATATTTATATGATAGGAGAGCTATCTTTCATCTTCATGAGAACACATATCATTTGTTTAAAAATGGAGTTGAGTACATTGTTAGAGCACATATAAAGAAGATGAATTTGTCACTTACAAATGCTAGACAAATGAAGAGATTAGTCAATGCTAGTAAGAACCTTATACTTTTGATGATTAAGCCCAAAGATAATGATGAAGAAGAAGTTTTCCAAGGATGTGATGCAAAGTTAAAATCTGATTTATATGAGGTTGTTATCGAAAATGTTGATATGTTTCAGGAACCAAGGGGATTGCCTCCTAAAAGGGGTATCCAACATGAGATTCTATTGCAACAAGATGTTCCTCTTCCAAGCATTGACATGTGTAGGATGTCAGTCATGGAGAATGTTGAAAACAGAAAACAAGCCTAAGACTTGCTTGACAAAGGGGTCATCAAACCAAGCACATCGCCATGCAGGTCACCGATTGTTTTGGTACCAGAAAAATATGGTATATGGCGTATGTGGGTAGATTTCAGAGCCTTGAACAAGACTAAGAACATGATTTCTGAAGGAGACACATGGAAGAAATCTTTGAAAGAAAAGCAAGCTCCATTGCATGCCTTGACAAGCTATGTATTCCACTTGGTGATAAGGTATAAGAAAGACATTTATGAAAAAGTTGTTGATATGCTTAATAGGCCTATTGTTAGTGCTTTAGTTATTTTTAAGCATAATATTATCCTGCATGAGAGCTATGTAGAGCAATATGCCTTAGATGTTGATTTCAAATATGTTTATGCAGCTTTTTGTCATATTAACCAAGTTGAGGAATTGGATTCCTATGTGCATGGTGACTTTTGTATCGTGGCAAGGTATGTTTTTCACAGGGTGAAAAAGTCAACATGATAAGGAAAGAACATTATTCTCTTGTTGCCGGCCATTTTGGTGTAGGAAAGACGGTGGCTAGTTTGCAAAGAAATCGTCCTAATTTTTTGGATGAGCATCTACATTACTTTCAGCATGCTTATAACTGGGCTAAGCATTCATTGACTCAAACACCTCCATTTGAAGCATGTTTTGGCTATTTGCCAAAATTTCCTTTAGATTTTATCTTTGGGAATATGTGGCTCTTGATGGTCATAGTGATGTTGACAAGGCCAATAAGTTCATTGAACAAGTTCAGTTTGTGCATCAAAAGGTACAAGAATAGTTGGAAAAGAAACAAGCCAAGTATAAGACATGACATGACAAGTTTCATGTTGGTCTTAAAGGTACAAATCCAAGCAATTCCAAGTGGATTGAGGTTGGAAAGGTGAGGGAACTGTACCCTCATCTTCATATTGACTAAAATTAGTCTTTTGGAGATCCAAAAGCTTCCTAATGGGGAGGAGTGATCCAGGGGATCAAATTTTTCTCAAAAATAAAAGTTCTTGAAATTTCTTCAAAATGGATAGGTGTGTAGGCCTCGTCCTCACAATCCCAATGCAACTTGAACGGGTTGAAACCGACGTCGTATGAAAGAGATATCGTGTTCTATTCATTTTTCCAAACAAACAAAATTTTGTTGACTATACAGTCCGTACAGTGCTGATGTGGTAGCTGACCGTACAGTCTATACGACTGTACAATGATGAAGTGTCATGGTACAAATACGACACGTGGTAGGTGACGTGGACTTCCCACGGTGCAGAGATGCTAATGTGGCTTGTTACAACTTCGACACGTGGAAGGTGCTATGTTATGGTTGATGTGGCTGGTCTATTTGGAATTTAATGTGGACCAATGATTGGTCGACACATGTCATTGGGAAGTCAAATGGGAAGGTGACACGTGGCACCCTATCATTGGTTTACATATTAAAATTGTAATGGAGTCTGTGGGTGTCAAACCTGGGACCTCCAAGGTTGGCATAGCTCTAACATAGGTCGGGCTACCAACTCACCTATAGGTGTTACTTACCCCTATATTCTGTTTAAAATTATTTGAATTTAAACTATTGTTTGGGCGACAGAGAAAAGGGTCAGGGATTAGCCCCAACCCCCGGTCCATATGACAATGCATACGACCACTCCATGGAACCTTTGGCATGGATACAATTTCCCACAACTATTTAGCTTGGAAGGCACAAGAATGGTTCCATATGACCATTCCATACGACCACACCTTCACACGAAGGAGTTAACCAATGAGTGTGCCAACAATTAGGTCGTTGGCCACATGGGGCCATACGACTAGGTTCTCCGCCGAGGATTGGGGTCGGTGCAAATGGTCCTATAATTTCACTCGTTTTGTGATATTGTTGCATGTGCTGGGTTTTGGCATGGAAAACACATAGAGGCTGGGTTAGTCATACAAAGGTTGCAATTTGGCGAGCATGTACACCAAGCTTGAAGGGGAAACCTTCCAAGAGGTGTAACTTCTTCATTTTTTGGCCAAACCAGGTGTAGAAAAAGCCCAGCTAGGGGTTTTTGGATGTTTTGGAGCCATTGGAGCCATCTATTTTGTATTCTGAGCAATGTAAATGAAATTTTTAAGAATAATTAAAATGATCCAAGAGAAGTTGGACCAGGAGATGTATCCCAAGAGAGGAGTGAACTCCTTTATCATTTGTTGTGTTATGTGTTCATTTTTTATGGTTTTTATATGCCCGATATGCTGCTCATGATTAAGTGAAAAATACTTAATTTATGTGTTAGTAACTTGATCCAATTACCCAAACACATACCATTTTTACACTTGCAATTTAAAAGAGACAAGTCTTCTTCATTTTCAGATCAGGGCCATTGAGGAGGGAAAGGGGTAGGTGGGTCCACACATAAAATGTATTATGAGTGAATGGTACCACACCGATCAATGAAAATAGAGAGAGTCAATGGGATAGGTTCCAAATAAGGGTGCAGGGAAGGGTGGGTGGGTCCACACACAAAGAAAAAATAAAATAAAAATTGATAAGTTATAGGTACCATATGGATCAAAGCGAAGGAGGGAATCCAATGAGATAGGTCCCAAATAAGGGTGCTAGAAAGAGAGTCCGTTCCACGGGAAAAAGAATGCTTAAAAATTATAGGTATCATGATGATTAGGGCGAAGAGAGGAATCCAATGGGATAGGTCCCAAATAAGGGTGTCGACGAGATCACTATACTTTTTTTTTCTTTTCTGTAGAGTTATACTCCTGATACAAATTATTTTTTGCATGAAATGAGAGAGGATATATAATAAATAAATGTACAAAGATATATCATATATATCCAATAATATAAAAAAAATATATCAGATATGCAACCATAAACACAAAGATACAGTAATACACAATTTCTATTAATGAGTGAAATGTACAAAACTATAGAAATATAGAGTGAAAGACTCGCTAGAATGGTGGCAACTTATCTATGAGAAGATATGTGAAGACTACTCACATTTGAAATAACATGATTACAATGAGGCTCTAAAGGCCTTTTTAACATAAATAAAATCCAAAACCCTAACCTCGGAAGATGAAAAGCCAACAATTTTGTGGACCCCATTTTGGGTAGTTTGGTGTATCAACTTCCTAGGGGCATAACTTTGGCATACGATCTCCTTTTGGGGTGCACAATATCTCATTGGAAAGGTATATTCAAGGAGATTTATTTTGGGGGATTAATAAAAGCCTTTAAATATCATTGAGGTGAATGATCCCGAAAAACTTCATTTAGGCCCTCAAAATGGCCCCAAAAGTTTAGGAACTGAAAACTTGATAAAAATAGTAAGTTGCCAGAAGACTATTTTGTGCCAGTTGGAATAGGTGGGTGGCCACCGATATCCACCTAGATCGATCCTCCCTCCTTAGGAAGAAATGGTCTCCATTTCATTGAGTGGTTGAGGGAGAGGGAAAAGCGTTTACTGAATCTGCATCTTGATGAGTTGCTTGCCTTGTTGGAGAAGTTGTGCTGCTTAGCTTGTTCAAGGCTATCACGAACCTATGGCTAGAAGGGTTGGACCTTTTTAACCAGTCTGGCTACATGTGATGACTATGTGTAGAAATAATCTTTGTGCTTTGCTTCAATATTGTCGACCCGCTTCTGTTGGATAGAAGGTGCTTGGACTGACGTTGCAGTGGTTACAATGTTATTTTTTTCACCTTTTGAACAAAATGTGAAGAAGATAATATTTTTAGTATGAGATACTACCTTGCAACACTGTTTAGGTGGGATAGTAATTGGAACTACCTCTGGAATCATGTAGAGATGACCCACTAGAGTAACAATGACACTACGAGGTTGAGACTCATAAATAGCATGGTGCTTCCACATATATGGCTAGCCCAACATAATATCACAAAAATACAGTGGGGAAACATCACATAATACCTCATCCTTGAAGAGTTGGATTCCATATGACAATCGACACTATTGGCTGACAAAGAGATCACGTCGCTGGTGAAGCCACCCGATGTTGTATGGCTATGGGTGTGGTGTTGTCAACAATTCCAACTGTTTAACGACCTCTATTGAGATGAGGTTCTTCTGGATTCTGCTATCAATAATAAAATGTAGTGGGGTCCCCTTCACACACATATGTGAAAAAAGGAGCTCCCCTTCTTCAAGATCCGTAGTTTCTTCTAGTTTAATTGTTGCGGTCACGACAATAACAATGGATTTTGCATCGATGATCTGTCTTCTACAAGTATTTTCTGAATCAGTTTCTAAATCAAGGTTTGACTCTTTGTCTTTGATCTCGACCACTAATGACTCTTTTGAGAGACATTCATCAGTGTTGTGCCAAGGGATTTTGTGGAAATCACACCATTTTCAAGTGTCCTTCATCTTTTTGTTACCCTTCTTTTCCTGTGGCTTGGATTGGTTTTCTGAAGGCTGGTTGTTAGGGTCGTCTTTACCATACTTTGGTTGTTGCAGATTTGTAGACCCAAACTTTCACTTGTTCTGGTGCTTAAATTTTTGCTCGATTTTAACAACATATCGATAAGAAACACCCAGTGATGAGATGCCCAGAAAATCCATTTCAATTTGGATTTATCTGTGTAGATCCCCACAATATTTCAGAACCAAATGTCACTCAGAGTCTTTGATACCCAACTTGGTGTGCAAGGTATGGAAGGTATTGGTGAAATTTAGTAGTACTTGGCCCCTCTCTTGCCGCAATGTGTTCCATCTCATGCATTGGTCATCATAGTTACCAACATGGTAGTATTGTTCCTTGATTGCATCCACAAAAAATTCCCAAGTGGGCTTGACCCCATATATTCCAGACTCCTCTGTGGAACTTTGCTCCCAATAATTTTCCCACCAATGTTTGACATGGGGGAGAGCCTTAAGGAGTGCGAAGGTGATATTTTCCATGTCAGATAAATTGTGAACAAATAAATAACCTTCTAGCAGATTTAACCATTTTTCTAGGGCATTCGCATCTATATGTCCTTCAAATACAAGAATTTCAAAATTAACTTGTCCCTTGAAAGGCAAGGTGCCTCTAAAGTGGCATGTTGATGAAGACACACCTATTGTTATCGACATGCATTGAAGGATTTGGAAAAAATTCTCCATCATTTCATCCCTCTGTCACATGAGAGCTTTCTCAAGCAACATATAATAGAATCTTCTACTTCATTGTTTTTATTTTCTTCCACCATGGATGGTTTATTTGGCATGAGAGAGTGATTGTCCTCAAGAGAGACAAGCTCGAGACCCAACTTTCTATGCTCGTACCTCGGTAGGGACATGCACTGAAAAAAAACGATCAAGAACAACCTGCTCTGATACAACTGATCCAGATTATTTTCGACACGAAATGAGAGTGGAGATATAATAAAGAAATGTACAGATATATCTCAAATATCCAATAATATAACATAAATATATCAGAGATGCAACCATAAACATAGAGATACCGTAATACACCTATTAATGAGCGAAATGTACAAAACTGTAGAAATACAGAGTGAAATACTCGCTAGAATGGTTATCTCTGAGAAAAGATGTGACAGATACTCACATTCACAAGAAGATGATTAAAATGAGGATTTAAATTCCTTTTTAACATAAAGAAAATCCAAAACCCTAACCCTAGAAGATGAAAAGCCAACAGTTTTTTGGACCCCATTTTGGGTAGTTTGGTGTATCAACTTCCCGAGGGCATAACTTTGGCATACAATCTCCGTTTCGGGAACACGATAACTCTTTGGAAAGGTATTGTTGAGGAGATTAATTTTGGGGGATAAATCATAGCCTTTGAATGTAATTAAGGTGTTTGATCCCCAAAAAAATTCATTTAGGCCCGCAAAATGGCCCCAAAAGTTTAGGAACCGAAAACCTGCTAAAAATAGTAAGTTTCTAGAAGACTGTTTTGTGCCAATTAGAATAGTTGGGTGGCCACCAATATCCACTTGGATCAACTCTGGCTTGAAGAATTCTACAGTGGCAAACGACCCAATTTTTTAATAGAAAATTTTTTGTAGGAATTTCACAACTAGAATGCAGTAGGCAAGGTTGCACAACAATAGATCTCACTTGTTCCTTTTCTATTCTGTTTCTTTCCCATGGGTTAGGGTTTATAGGGTTCCTACAGACAAGGTTTTTCCTTGTGCTATAACTCTATGATATATGTGTGGGTTCGAGTAGTAGTATTCAACCAAATATCTCAGGCACCAACTAAAGAGGCTCAATTGTACCCGTAGCCGTACTACTCGATTACCTAGGTACTAGAGAGTATCTTCCCAAGTGTTTTTATCGGTGTCACTATAGAGGTTAGGTGGTTGAACAACTGATCTACGAATGGTTTCATGAGACCTAAGGGACTCTCGATATACCTGACAGTACATGGCAGTGATGGTTGTGTATAGATTCTGTATCATGCGGTACTACTCAAAGGGTACCAACATGTGTTACATAGGTTTCCAACAAGGTGAAACATTGGGTTTTAGACAACCCCGTGAAACCGACTGTATTTTCTGCGTGTAGTCTTCCCCACCATAGTTTTACCTGTTGAACGATAGATTTCTGTGCTTTTAAGATGCCGACGATACATGTCTTACCCTGAAAAAAAGTTCCCACATTTTCCGTAGAGGAAAGTGCTATGAATACCACTTGTTAAGTATCAGATATATTATAATAAGTAGAAAACATAAATAGTGTAGAAAATACCAACAGAACAACAAAATGTAGAGAACCACAATCCCAAAAATGATACTTTTATTGGTAGAAAACAATGTTCACTTTCCTCTTTGATGGGGCAACCTCGAGCAGAGCAGTGCTCTATTACAATAATTCTTATTTATACTAATTTTGTCTTCTAAAGAATAATCTAGAGGAAGATCTTTCTAGAAGAAAAAACTTCTATTAGGTCTTCTTACATTGACTTGTTCACATTTATTAAATAGACATTATTAACTTATGTCGTCCTTATTAACTAATGTAGACCTTTATTACATGGACAATATATTATTCTACCTACATGAGGGGTTAGAGAGGTTAGGTCCCTAACATTGAGTCATTAATGTACTCCAATCTCTCATTGGTCTTCATGTGTGCAATGTCTGGAAATATATTCATAGTTTATTGTTTTTCCTATATAACATGGAAAATTATGTGGGTTTGGTGATTGATAGGAAATGTAAGAGGAACATATTTAACTAGCTCACAATCTAGTTTTTTAGTTCATAGATGAAGGTTTGGGGAATCTAAGGAAGTGCTTGGTCATTGGTAATCTAGAGTATCAAGTGGGTCTTGAATGATGAGAAAACAAGAAAGAAATGGCTCACTATTTCTATCATTGTTTATTGCTAAGCTAATATAGAGTTTTAAAAAGGGTCTCCACCAATGTGAAAAGTACATTGTAGAGGTCATGAACATGACCACTAATTCATCTCCGGAATTGAAAAATTGAAAAAATACTTTTATGCATGAGAAGAGGGATGTATTTATAAATAGGGAAAATCATGCTTCAAAGAAAAACAAACATCACCTTAACCTATGGGACGAGAAAGAGTCTAGGATGACCCTAATTATCCTTTGGAAAAAATAGTTAGAATTGAAAGTTTTTTGAGAAGCCCTTTCCAATCAAATGGAGCACACTCATTCTTCAAAAGCTCTCACATGCACATGGACTACTCCTTGTCTTTGAGGATTCTATTGTATTTGTGTGGTCAATGAAGTTTCTACAATACCCTGTATAAATGAAGATTCTACTAACTCTTCTGGGGTGAAGTGGCTTGTTTGGAAACCCAAGTGGAATAATTATAGAAGCCCAAAATGGGTGTTAATTTATATTTATAATTAATTTTTTTACATTACTCACTATGTTTCTTATTTAGTTTATTAAAAGTTATATTGGTAAAAAATGTGTTTAAAGTATTAAACAAAATAAAATAATATTTAATTAATATTGAATCAATCCAATGGTTAAATGGCCCTAAAGTTATGCATATATTAATGTTTCATATCTTTTTTACATTATGTATTTTAATTTTTTAATATTTTAATTTATAGTATTTATTTTACAGATCTAATCTATATTAAATGTATTTTAATTTTTTAAAATGAGGTTTATGCATATATTAATGTTTCATATCTTTCTTATATTATGTATTTTAATTTTTTAATATTTAATATTTCATATCTTTTTTACATTATGTATTTTAATTTTTTAATTTATAGTATTTATTTTACAAATCTAATCTATATTACATGTATTTTAGTTTTTTAAAGTGAGGTTTATGCATATATTAATGTTTCATATCTTTCTTACATTATGTATTTTAATATTTTAATTTATGGTATTTATTTTACAGATCTAATCTATATTAAATATATTTTAGTTTTTTAAAGTAAGGTTTATGCATATATTAATGTTTCATATCTTTTTTACATTATGTATTTTAATTTTTTAATATTTTAATTTATAGTATTTATTTTACAGATCTAATCTATAATAAATATTAAATGTATTTTAATTTTTTAATATTTTGATTTATAATATTTATTTTACACATAATTTATATTACCGCATATTGTTTTTGAAATATTTTGTATTGAATATTTATAGTAAATTTGTTGATATAAGCCATTGTGCCTTTAGTGTGTTATGCAACCAAAAAAATATATAGTTTGAAATAAAAGCAATCACATTCATTTGAAAAGATGAAAATGAAATATCCTTTAGTGTGTTATGCAACAAAAAAATATATAGTTTGAAATAAGCAATTACATTAATTTGAGAAGATGAAAATGAAATGTGTGTTAATCAACCAATATTTCATAGTTTGAAGTAAAGGCACTTGAAATTAATTTAGATAAAACCATTTGTGCAAAAAGTGACCTTTCATCCCCTCGGAAGGATAAGGCAACTGTAAAAACAATACAATATCATGCATTTTATATATTTTTAGTCTGATAATAGTTATCTGCTGCATTTGTAAGATCACTGAAATTTGTGGAAGTCATGTGCGAGAAATCTTCTTGGAGAAGATTATATAAAAGTTCATAACCATATGGCAGCTTCAAGATCGTATATTTCAGAGCATCAGCAACCAAATCAGGCGTGACAGAGAAGGTATAATGTTTTTTTGCAGTTTTTTTGAAAGTAGATGGGAAAATGGCTAAACTTTTACTTTTTGGGTTTTTTGGTTTGAATGGGGTGATGTAAATCTGAACAAAATCGTTATTTTTTGTTGTTTAAATTATATTTTTGAATATATAAATAGATTCATATTGCTGAAAAATCTTTGAAACATTTGAATTATACAAACTTAACCACTCAAATCTGCAAATCCAATCATTCCTCACTAAATTTTGGGCAAACTCAAACAAAAAAATCACCAAAAAAACTTTGAAAAACTTGGAAAAGATAAAACTTTTAAAATACTGCTTACCAAATCTTCCCAAATCACAGAGAGAGATATATCATTAGAGAAAAAACTACGACATCACACCATAGGCCACATTACAGACGACGCAGAGAAATTAATGTATCTCTCGGCACTACAGTGATCAGGGATCTGGGGTTTGATCTTATTTATTAACAGAGCACAGAGCTTGCTTTGTTTACAAATACATCACACCATAAACAGCATTACAGACGATGCAGAGAAATTAATGTATCTCTCGGCACTACAGTGATCAGGGATCTGGGATTTGATCTTATTTGTTACCAGAGCAAAGAGCTTGCTTTGTTTACAAATACATCACACCATAAACCATATTACAAACGACGCAGAGAAATCAATCTATCTCTCGGCACTACAGTGATCAGGAATCTGGGATTTTATCTTATTTGTAAACAGAGCACAGAGCTTGCTCTTACATACAAAAAAAACCCTACGTCACAGCATAAATTTCCACATCAAGCCACGCCACACATTACAGACAACGCAGAAAAATCGAGATTATTAGCAATGGCAACCTCATGCCCAGAGTCAACTTTCAGTTAACAGCGAGTAAAAGAATTTAGCTTGCACTCTCCAGGCAAAGCCTTGGCTAGATCCGGGTCGATGCCGAACATGTAAAGAAGCCATGGATACTTATTTTCCAATTCACAGAAGCACGTCAGATTTGCAGTCCTTAACACACTGCAACAAGCTTGAACCGGCTGCGCAGGAGGCCGTACACTAAAGTGTGTTACTGCGGGCATACATGGCATTAAATCATCCTTATTCACATTGCATATTATAATATAACCCCGAGCCACAGAAATTCTGGCGAGCAAAGATAGCATAGCAGCTGCCATGGCAATTATCTTCATGGGCTTCATCCTTCTAATATTGCTTGCGCAGAGTAAACTAAACTTGAGAATAAGTGCGGCTATGCTCCTGCATTTCCCTTCCCACTTATATAGCAGAGCGGTTTTCATAAACCAGGCCGTTTTCTTTGGTCTGGTGGCTCCCAT
>JASDQU010012354.1:146965-172013 GCA_032191745.1 Picea mariana
TGGTTTTCTCTCGATTTGGGTTTCCACGTAAAACACTGGTGTACTGTGTATGTGTGTGATTGTTTATTTATTACTGCTCATTATTGGATAATAATTCTACATTGATATAACATTTGAAGAAAAAGGATTATAATTACGTTATTACTGATTCACCCCCCCTCTCAGTAATCCAACAACATCATCTCAACTCAGTCTAGAGTATGACACACCCATCACATGGGCTCTCTCACAGATCGTCTAAACTCAGTCCACAGGAGAACAACCTGGATAATGTCTCATGAAGCTGCAATCAACAACACTCCCTTTTAGATAAGGAGGCATTCTCCACTAGGCCAAGTACTCACGGAAGTACTCGAACTTTTTCCTGGAAAGTAGTTTGGTGAAGACATCTGCAACTTGCTCATGTATAGAAAGGTACTGCACATGTACTGCTTTCCTCTGCACCATATCTCTGATGTAATGGTATTTGATCTGAATGTGTTTTGATTTATCGTGTAACATAGGATTTTCAGAGAGCTTCACACAACTTTGGTTATCACAATGGATAACAGTGGAATCCATCTCATGTCCAAATAATTATGCAAGGAGATTGCGAAGCCACACTGCTTTGCGGACTGCCACACATATGCAATGTACTCTGCTTCTGCAATACTCAAAGCCACAAAAGTCTGTTTCCTGCTGCACCAGGAAACCATGGCAGATCTCAAGGTAAAACAACAACTAGATTTTCTCTTCCAGTCCACTACACTCCTTGCCCAATCTGCATCGGCATATCCTTGCAATCTCATGTCTACACCAGAGGCATATCTCAAGACATAACCAACTATGACTCATAGATATCTCAACACATGCTTTGCTTCTATCTAGTGTGTATGTCTCGACTGACTCATAAAGTGACTAAGTACACTCGATGTATATCATATATCAGGTCTGGTGTTAACCAGATACATCAATCATCCAATCATTTGTCTATAAAGATGTGGATCAATCTTGTATGAATCATAAGAAGCCTCATTCATTTTCTTCATATTCATCACTATCGGTGTAGGCATGGATTTGCAGTCTGTCATCCCGAATTTCTTCAAAATCTCTAATGTGTATTTTCCTTGAATCAAGAAAATCTCATTAGTCCTCTACCATACTTCTAGTCCAAGAAGTAGTGCATCATGCCTAGGTCCTTCATCTCAAATTCAGAAGTCAATGAATGCTTTCATTCAACAATAAGACTTTTTGAACCGGTGAGGAATAAGTCATCAACAAATAGGACCCAAATCAGGCACTCGTCACCAAAAATGTGGTAGTATAGGTTAGGATCAACAACACTATTGATGAAGCCCAAAATCATCAAGTATCCATCAATCTTCTCACACACGAGGTGCATGCTTTATTCCATATAGGGATTTCTTCAACCTACATACATGATACACCTTCTCATGTGTCACGAATCCATATGGCTGCTCGATGTAAAATTCTTTCTCAATCTCACCATTGAGAAAGGATGTCTTTACATCCATTTGATGTAGTCTCCAACCCATGGATGTAGCTAGGGAAATAATCATATGGATGGAAGTGTATCTGGAAAGAAGAGAAAATGTCTCTTGATAATCTATTCCCTCCACTTGAGAGAATCCTCTAGCCACAAATCTCACTTTGTACTTCTCGAAACTTCCATCAATTGCATGTTTGATCTTATAGATCCACTTGGAGGTCACTACAGACTTCCCTTCTGGTCTCGGAAAAATACACATCTTTCATCATGATGGACTGATACTCTTCGACCATGGAATCTTGCCAAACCTGTTGACCTGTTGATTCTCCATGACAAGAAGGCTCAGTATCAATGATGTAGTTCATGGATAAAACATAGCTCGAAAATCTCTGTGGTCTCTTTCTCTCTCGGAATGTACCACAAGGAGATGCATGTCCCTCTGCCTCTTGCAGAGTCTGTTGATCCAAAGAAGGCCTCTTATGGCCTACTGCAATGTCTATGAGAAGATCAACTGGATCAACTAGATTTGTAACTATCTCCCTCTGAACTACTGAAGGGGGAGAAGGTATCATCTCTTCCTTCTTCTCACTGTCAATATCCATATGATATTATCTAGATCTTTGGAAGGTTATCTCTTCCTCAAAAGTGACATCTCTTCTAACCTCGATCCGTCTCTGACCAGGGATGTAGATCTGGTATGCCTTCAAAGATTCACTGTACTACACAAATGTACCCTTTCTACCTGAAGGGTTTGGCTTGGTCCTCTTCTCCTTGAGTGAATGAAAGTATACTAGACACCCAAATATCCTGAAGTGTCCATCCTCAGGTGTCACTGGGATGAAGGATTATTCATGAGTGATGTTCTTCAAAATTTGATGAGGACTCCTGTTTTGAACATACACAACTATCATTTATGCCTCTTCCCACAAAATCATAGGTAGATTCTGATCATGTATCTTCGCTTTGGTTGCCTCAATAATGGTTATGTTATTCCTATCTACAACCCCATTCTACTGAGGTTTATAATGAATGATGTACTCCCTCTTGATCCCTGCATCAATACATAAATTAGTGAAATCCCATGAAGTGTACTCTTCTCCATTATCTGATATCAACACCTTGATGCTCCTCCCGATCATGTTCTCAACTTGATCTTTAAACTCTTAAAATATTGCAAGAACTTCATCCTTGGTCTTCAATATGTAAATCCACATCTTCTGAGAGTGATCATCGATGAAGATCACATAGTACAAATATTCGTTCATGGAAGCAATAATCATGGGTCCAAAAATATCTGCATGTATCAAGTCCAAGATCCCCTTGGATCTACTGTCACTACTCAATAAGGACCCCTTGACATTATTTCCAAGAGCACAACCTCTGCAAACGCCATTATGTTGAACATGTATCTCTAGAAGGAATGTTATCATCTTCCCTGGAGCAGAAAGGGCTCTATAATGTAAATGATCAAGTATCCTATGCCATAACTCGCTTAAGCTGATAGTATCATGTAACAGGGTGTGGACTGGTCGAACAGTCAATCTGTACAAACTGTTTTCTTGAACACCAATCACTCAGGCATAATCCATGTGTGAGTTCTTCTGCCATGCAATAAATTTTCCTTCAGAGAAGGTAACCTTGTAGCCTTTATCCTCTAAGGAAGAAATAGAGACAAGGTTCCTCTTTATCCCAGGTACATATAGTACCTCACTTAATTGAAGTGGTATGTCAGAATCTAGTTGGAAGTAGAAGTTCCAACTCCTTTCACAGTATATCTGGAATTATCACCAAGCAAAAAATTTAGACAAGAGTCTTTCTCAACAAGGTCTGTAATATTTTCTCTGTATCTAATCATGTTTCTGGAAGCACCACTTTCAATTAACCAAATATCACTATCTGTAGGAACCATACCTGAGAATGATGATATGAAAAATAATGCTTCATCTTTTATGTATTCATCTCTCTGATGTGGTTCTGGATCAACATCGGCAGTGGATGCAAGTTTTCTTCCTTTCTTCCTGGTAGGATAATTTCTTGCAATGTGTCCACATTTGTCACTTGTGAAACACTGAATCCTTGATATGTCTTTTCTATGTTCATGAGCTAAAGCTGCTGAAGTTTTCTTGTCTTTGAATGCTTTGTCGAAACTTCTTCTATTTCTTTTGTCTCTCTTTTCTTGAGAAGCAAGAGCTTGATTGTCATCATGATGGGAGTCTTGCACTCCTCTGGCTATAATTCTGGTTTCCTCCTGAGTGTAGTCTATCCATAGATGATCAAACTTAGGTAGATATTCTCTTCCACCAATACTTTGAAGAAATGGTTCCCAATGTCTTGGAAGAGCATTGAGAGTAGTCATGACAAGTTGTCTGTATGTTATGGTTTCTCCAATGGCACCTAGCTGATATGTGATCTATGAGATCCTTATGAAGAAGGTGGCAATGGTGTCAGATTTTTTCATCTTAATATTTTGAAGCTGGTGCTTCAATGTAAGAGCTATGTTTTTGTTGTTTCTCTCAAACATCTTCTTCAATGCATCATACATTTCATAGGTTGTCTTCAAGGTAGCAATACGATGTAGTAAATGATCTCTTACTGAATAGATGATTATCTTCCTTGCTTTGACATCGTCTACCTTCCAACCAACCTTATCTTCATCGGTTGTTGTTTCTGGTAGAGTCTTTTCTATCAAACTCGATATGTCATCCTCTTCCAGAGTGATTTGTAGTCTTGATTTCCAGGAGCTAAATTTTCTTGATCCATCAAGCCTTTCCTCCACCAAAGTTCTGTTCCTCATGGTTTACATATTGTTCACAAAACCTAACGACTAGGATAGGAAACCTAACGGTTAGGATAGGATATCAAACTTAGGTTTTGTTGGACTTATGATTTTCAATAATAAGCCTTGGAAGGCCATAAGAACCCCGGTGAGCTGCAAAAATCCTTCAACGAGCTATAGAAACCCTAGAAGCTAAAATTATGCAGAAACCCTAGAAACCATAGGGGCCAAAAAAAAATAAAAATATTTTATTTGCAATCTGAGGGTTGTTGGAGGTGCATTGTAGGAGGTCGTACACACCTATGAAAAATTTATCCCCAACGTTCAAGTGGAAGGTGCAAAAACTGGCAAAAGAAAGAGGGTCGTTTTTGCATTTGCAGCAAGAAGGTGATGACCGGATTTTCAATGGCTTGTGCAATGGCTCTTCAGAAACTCAACACTGATACCATGTTGAATTTTAATGCTTAGCTCATGCACATGCAGTTTATTTCAATTTAGCATGTACTTGAACCATGAACAATGTAGCTACTATAGTTGTAGTAACCAAGATCACAAGAAGAATAACCATGCACAAGAACACAAGAGTTTATCCTAGGAAAACCCTTCTCAATCAAGGGAAAATCCCAAAAATCCTTTGCTATAGAGTCAATAGAAGATCCCCCACACCATAAACCCTAGAGAACACAAGAGGGTGCTTCTTTGACCTGGAAACTTGTGCCTAAGAGAAGTGCACTATTCAGTCGTACACTTAGCTTGAGAGAAGATTACAATGAAGTGTGTGTCAGTGATACACAATGGGGATCTACTTACTTATATACACAATACCTAACACAACAATAGGTGTGTCTATTGGCATAATAGGGCCGACCCGTACAACACAAAAATATAATTAATCTTTACACAATATTAATTATTTTTTACATGGTGGGGCCGACTTGTACCCTTCACAATACAAATTAGGGTTACAATCCAAATATTAATATTTACACAATATTAATTATCTTTTACATGGTATTTTTAAATCCCAATCATCTCTGTTAACATTACAGATTTTTGTCAAGGAATTTTCCAAAATCTTGTTGAAAGCTTCTGTCGTCCCATTTTCCTGAGGGTGATATGGTGTACTCTTCTGGAGATAAAATTCAAATTCCTCAGTCATAGCCTGGATGGTACTATTAATAAAACATTTTCTTTGGTCACTCATCAAAATCCTAGGATAGTTGAATCTTGTAATCACCTGGTCAAATAAGACATGTGTTGTTGTCTCTGTGCTACAATCCTTGAGTGGTGATGCTTCTTCCCATCGAGTTAAATAATATGTTGTATTAATGATGTATCTTTCTCTTGACCTTATTTCCGGTGGATTAATAGGTCCTACAAAATATGGTTCCCACTTGTCAAATACTTGAAGAGTTACTTGGGGTCTTAGGGGCATCTCATCCCTCCTATTGAGTTTTCTAACTCTTTGAAAGAAATCGTTGTTCTGACAGTATTATTTTGCATCCTTATGAACTGTTGAACACCATAAACTTGTGCGCAATACCTTATGCATGATATCCCTTCCTGCGTAGTTTCCTCTAGCTATACCTTCATGAGCTTCTACCAGAACAACGGGTCCTTCAGGCTCCATCACACACCTTCTTAGAATGTTGTCTTCTCCCATCTTGTATAAATGACCTACAATCAATTGATAGTTTGTGGCTCTAACTACCTAGTTTTTTATTTTGTGCGGTACTAAAATCCTTTGGCACAACTCTTGTGCTCAAGAATTCAATGATATCAGTAAAGTAATCATCGACTATATATACTGAAAACAAGTGTGCATCAGGGAAGTTATCTTCTAAGTTAGTAGGTTCTTCTCCATTGGTTATCCTTGATAAGTGATCTGGGCCTACATTCAATTTACTTGCCTTAAATATTACTTCAAAATCAAAGTCCTAAAACAATAATATCCATCTATAGATCCTCCCCCCCAACACTGGCTTATTGACTAGATATTTAAGGGTAGAATGACCAGTGAACATTTTAAAGTGTTTTCTAGACAAGTAGTGTCTGAATTTCTGCAGTGCATACACCATGGCTAAACCTTCTCTTTCTGTTGTGTTGTAATTCTGCTCTAAGTCTGATAATTTCCTTCTTCTAAAGACTATAGGATGATCTAAGCCATCTGATCCTAGCTATGCCAAAATTGCTCCAAGTTCTATTGTTGATGCATCAACATGTACATGGATTTTTTTTTCCTAATCTGGAAACACTAAAATAGGTGATGTCACCATCTTCTCCTTCAAAGTATCCAATCCCTTCTGACAATCCTCGTTCCATTGAAATTTGGTGTCCTTCTTCAACATCTTTTCCAATGATTCCTTAATTGGTGCAAAAAATGCCTTTGATTCCAATGATGTACCTTCTACCTCTTTTTCTCCTTCAATCTATGTTATCTGTATGTTGTGGGGATATTCGTCTTTTGGTGTGTCCTCTGCGACATGATAATATGAGAGTATGTCCTTGATTGTCTGTTTGTTCTGCTGTTGATATTCTGTTATAATTTCTACCTCAGGTTCCTAAAAAAAAACCATTCCTTGTATCAACTTCAGGGCTGAATCGATATTGGATTTCTCATGCTCAAATGAGAAAGTTACCACAAAATTATGATGTAATATTGTCGATTCTGTAGTTCCTCTATGCAGTTCCTATTCTATGTACTAGTTCCCTAATATCCCTTCCAATGTATGAATAAAGTAATGAGGCCATTCTTCTGGTGGTGTCAACCTCCATTGTGTTATGAATTTCTGTATGTGCTCAGCTGGTATTCCTCATCCAAGATACTTCTGTAATGTATTGTTCCTGTGTTCTGTGCCAAATGTAATGCACAATAACTTTTTACACTGATACCAGTCTTGAATCATTTCTTTGTGCATGCCCCACCATATTGTAGGTGTTTCCTTTAATGAAATATCCAGGGTTAACAACCTCTAATTTTCCAAGACTTCTTCTTCATAGTTTGTCAAAAATTATTCTAGTTCGTTCAAACCATGAAAAGTGGGAGGTTCCTATTGGCAACGGGGGCAGAACTAGGTCAACAACGCACCAACAAAACCCTAAATACCATCCCTTTCGACAACACCTGCGAAGGAGATGAAGTCTCACCCGAGGTAGAGGCCGGGGTGGTTACATGACTCAAGTGTCTGCAACCTTAGCTGGGACACATATCTATGATTACACCACTCTAACAAGCACTTAGCAGTTATCATTCACCCTTATTCACATCGCAGATGTAAACCCTAATTGCAGAGCAGCCCAGTATTCAACAAGATATAACACATCTAAGCACTTCACATGGAAAGATAGATTAGATCTAACATTCATTCACATTACCAAGAACTAAGCTATCATACCAGATGCATCATACATAAAGATATCAAAATTAAGCATAAATCACATCAATAACATATAACCATAATGAAAAAAGAAACCATAACACAAGATATACGTGGTTCACCCTAGTGTGGGGCTACGCCCACCAACTCTTCTCTTATTTATTATCTTCTATCAAGCTTCTTACTAGCACAGAGAATCAAAACATTACTTCACAGAGGATAGGAGATCTGCTCACACCTCGCCAGATCCTCCTTCCCCGAGTTAGGCTACAACAAAAATCTTCTCATAGTCTATACACAAATCACCATAGATGACCTGGACTTATCTCTGCAAGTCTCAACATACACTATGCACAAAGCCTCTTACAATTACTTGCACTTGGCACAATTATGGTCTAACTGCTTGTATTCCCTTTGGGAGGTACGCAGTAATGAATTTATAGTCGAAGTCCCTTAGGACACTATCACGACTCACCATACTGGCCAGGTGTGGGATGTAGTCGGGTAGGATGGATGGAATTAGCTTCACATTCGCGAAGTCATCACGATGCTTGGTTCTTTTCTCGGTCGCAACTTGGGATGGTCTAGATCCACGAGTAGTCGAAGGGGAGGATTGCACTCCTCGCGTCGATGAGGCATGGATTCCTGTAGACATCACCTTCTCGGCCATGAGGTCTATTAGAATCTCTTTGATGGGTTTTTTTGCTGCGCTAATTGCATCTGACATGCACACTCAAGATTTGATATCTCAGGTCAGTGAACAATACTCAATGTAACATAATGGATGGTGAGGTATCAATGATCACTGCACAAAATCAACTAGTTCTCTATGGGCTCGGATAATCACAATTGGAAAAAGTGCTCTCGGTGCAACTCTCGATGGGATAAATAGATATTGCCATAACGGTTTCTTTCAACGGGTCAAAAATCCTTATTCAATGCAATTCTGTTCATTATGGTGTGGTCCCAACGGTCCAATGGTGAAATTTTGGGCCATTACTACTTTCCTAACCATTTGGGAGCATCGTTTGCACGATCATATTGCCTCCAACAGTCATTTTTCTTCGTCATGGCGAAGTGCCAATCTGTGTTGTACTGATATTCCGACGAAGTTCGAGTTTTGGAAACCTTCCTTCTGCGAAGTATTCTCTGGAACTTTTTGCAATTTTTCTAACTTTGCCCTCTTCTTACTGAGCTTTCTGGCCTTCTTTCTTGTGATCTGAATCACCAGTTTCCTCTTTCCATTATCGTTCTTAACTCCTCTTGGCATGATAACTTCGCACTATGGAGGGTCTTTCATAGGATTCAAGGGTAATACTTCTTCTCTTTCTGGGGTAGGTGCTCTACTCTCTTGTACAGATAGGTGTCTCCAGTCTTACCGTGTTCTTTCAACTTCGACATCCCTATCTTTGGTCCTTAGTAGCTTCGACTGGTTCTCGTGTTCTTCCAGTAAGTGTGCTATTCTCCTAGCCATGAAATCTCTTAGTTCTTGCTTTTTTGTTCTAGATCTTCCTCTTCTTTTTTCCTTCGTATCTGATCTTTCTCAATCCAGGATTTTCCTAGCAAGATAGCAAATGGGGCATTGTTCTCAACAAATTTAACAATCTCAAATTCTTCTTCTGTCGAAGTGCCATGAGAACTCATAGATGTCTGGGTAAGTCTCCCACATAGGGTTATCATCTTTCCTCTAAATAATCCTATTCCTCCTAATGAAGGAACCATAGCAAGCTTTCCCAAAATTTCCCAAGTTCTTTCTGTCATGATATTCACCTATGTTTCCTCATCCAGAACACAGTCTATGTCAAAGTCTCCTATTCTTGTTTCTATGTACTCTTTCTCTTTTAAGACCTCTGATAAGTTGATATTTCTGTGATCATTCAAGGTTTCTTTCATTTGTAGTAATACAGTCTCTGATTCTTTCTAGGGTTGTATCATATCCTTAGTTTCTTGGCCTGTCTCATAGTTTTCTTGTTTCATAATCATCTTTTCAACTATAGCAATCATTCTAGGACAATCCAAAACTTCATGGTCCATATATTTATAGCAAAGACAACAAGGTCTTCTACCAGGGCATTCCTTAGCAAGATGTCTCGGTCTTCTGCAACTGTAACAAAGGGTTAATCCTGTCTTTCTCTTAAATGATCCCTAATATTTCCTGTACTGCGCACTGGGATCACAGTAACTAACCTGCAAAAAATTCTTTCTAGGATCCTGCATCTATTTGTTTGTCCAAACATTCTTTTTATGCATAGGAATAACATATCTTTCATTGCTTCTATTAGATCTATTCATATCAAATCTTCTTTGTTCTAACTATGCCCTAGTTTTAAGACTAGGACAAAATTTATCAAACATACCTAAATCCATACTTTCGAAACAATTTTTTTTTACTTATCTTACCTTTCTTAGAGAACAAAGCTTCAATATATTACCTCTTTTCTTCATATCAAACTTCTCTTCTTAGCACAGAGCTTCACAAGTCAAGTAGAATACTACGCACTAAAGCAACAGATCTATGCACAAAGCTTTCTTTTCTTCAGTTCCCAGCAACATAACCATTTGTTAGAAACAGGGGAAGACCCGGGGTTCAATGCTTCAACAATGCACCAAAAAAACCCTAATTGTTGGGCCTTTTGAAAACACCTAAGAAGCAGATGAATTCTCACCCAAGGTAGAGGCAGGGGTGGTTACAAGACTCAAGTGTCTGCAACCATAGTTGGGGCATAGATATATGATTACACCACTCTAAAAAGAACTTAGTAGTTATCATTCACCCTTATTCAGATCACATATGTAAACTCTAATTGCAGAGAAACACAATATCCAACAAGATCTAACGCATATAAGCACTTAGCATGGAAAGATAGATTAGATCTAACATTCATTCACATTACCAAGAACTAAGCTATCATACCAGATGCATCATACATAAAGATACCAACATTAAGCATAAATCACATCAATAACATATAAACATAATGCACAAAGCAACCATAACACAATATATACTTGGTTCACCCCAGTGTGGGGCTACGTCCACCAACTCTTATCTTCTTTATTATCTTCTATCAAGCTTCTTACAGGCACAGAGCATCAAAACCCTAGTTCACAGAGGAAAAGAGATCTGCGTGCACCTACCCAGATCGCCCTTCCTTGAGTTAGGCTACAACACAAAGCTTCTCATAGTTTGTACACAAAGAACCACAGATGACCTGCACTTAGCTTTCCAAGTCTCAACATACACTATGCACAAAGCCTCTTACAATTACTTGCACTTAGCACAATACTTAGCACCTAGCACCACACCCATACATCATTACTTACATCACCTAGCTTTCTATTTATACATTACAAAATGGGCCTAAACATGGGTAAACCCATGGGCTGACATCCCATACCCATTAAATAACCCCTAATCCCAAAAACTACCTTAAAAAGGGGCCGAGATCCCGCAATCTTCACTTCGATTTGGGCTCCGCCTTCGACCAGCTTGTCGAAGTCCCAAAAGAGGTCAAACATGACCAAGGATATCCAAACCTCGGTCAAGGTCCAACATTTTCCTTACCTCTATATCAAACCACCTTACAACGCACTTTATTCTTGCGCACCTCCTTATGGATACTTCATGTAGCCTCTGCTTCCAATTTTCCAGACTTGTATCTGAGTTTGAGGAACACGACATAATACTTCTCTAGTTGAGTACCCCATATGCAGTTGGGTTGACATAATATTCATCTTTCATGGTATTCCTATATATATGATTTATTTCTTCCAAGTCCAAACATGTCTCCTCTACAAACCTTTCTCCTTCCGAGGGGTCCAATGGTGCAATTACTCTGTATTCGACCGATTTAAAGGTCATTTTCCATGTTGTTAGCACTAGAAGTCACCTTCGGATTGCATCGAAGGTAAGCCTAGTACCCATTAGTTTGTATGTCACAATGAATAAATTTAAAAGGGGTCAAATGGGTGCAGACTCAAGATAATATCGTTATAACTTAGAAAACTGGACCAACATGCACAAGCAGGTGAGGTTTTGATTAACTGCTGTCAATAAGTTGTAGTAAGGGTGAGTAGGAGGAAGAACTAGAGAGAAGAATGTAGAGGTCTATTATGGACATCTGGTCTTCCAACAACCTAAGGAGGAAAAACTCAGAAAACAAGATCCTCTTGGATTCAGAGCTTTAGGAAACTGAAAAATGCTATAACAACACTACAATCAAACATCCATTACAACACAGTCACAAAAATCCATGTGAATCCTTCAATCATGAACATTCAGTATCAGACGCATAATAAGATGGAGGAATAAAGATGACTTAGATTAAACAAGAAGTCTCAAATCAAATTACATAACCAGAGAACTAGAGATTCATTAAAACTTTACAATACGGGAGCACAAATCAACCATTGACCTTTACAAAATAACAAAACTCCATACATATAATCAAAAATTTCATAAACAACAATAGAGGCATTCTTGAGATTCTATGGCACTACGTCTTCTCAATCAGACTGTGCATACAGTCTCTTCTGCACACGCCTTTCCCTGTCAGATGAAAACTCATCTTTTCTAGTCCCTTTGTGTCTCTTCTGTCAGACTTTTTTTACCTTCCATTCATGGGGAAAGACGATGTTTCAACCACCTTCCCCTATTTTCATTAACCACTTAATCGGGATCAGAACGAGGCTGAGTCGACCTGGCACCTAGAAAACGTGGTGGCCTCTTTCTGCGGCCAACATTGGTGGTTCAACCCTTGGCATAGCTCACGTGAACTCTGCACCTTTACCTGCATGCGATCTTGGGCTCTATCCCCGAATATTTTGGGACTTCACTTCTTGGGGATTCGGGGTGTTGTGTGCCTTTCTCACTTCAAAATTCTTGAAGTGGAATTCTCCGCTTTCCCAATATGTGCGTGCCTTAGCACAACATGCCCCGAATTTGGATGACACATATTTGTGGGTTTTTAATCCCCCTTCTTTCACATTTTGTCACCCAAGGGTCAAATCCAAAGGAAAAACATCCCCCTGCAAGAATATGTGATAACATTAGGCTCCATAGGGGATAGAGTCCTCCTTGTGAGTCTCTAAGAACTCCTTTTTTAGTTCTAGTTGTCTTCTGCATTGGACTATAGAGTCAAACTCAAAACAACCTGCCTAGGAATACAGGCCGATGCGTAAAAATGAAAATAAACACACATGCTCCAAGGAGCTTATTTATGTATAGTCCTAAACTAATTTAATTTTTACATAGTGCTAGGTGAAAGAAAAATTCCACCATAGCCATTCAAGTGGCTTCCTAACTGGAAGACCATTTACTCTGTCAATGATTGATAATAGATGATGCAACCATGATGACAAAATTGTTCCATCCTTTAGCTTTCCTCCAAAGGATGAAGTTAGGATAAAGTTGGGCCGCTCCAAAATATGAAGGAAAAGAAACTCCATGTACTCCCTTACTGACTCATAGAACGAGTGACAAAATCCATGAAGTTAACAACAAAAGGCCTGCTCTACTTTACAGTTACTCACTCCTAGCTGGATGTCTCTGGTAAGCACAGGTGAGTGAAAAGCTGATGCAGGCCGATGGATCCCAGGTAATGGTTGTTGACTTATAATCTCTGGGCAGGATATAAACGAATCCTTTGTCTCTTCCTCTCCTTCTTCATGGCTCTCCCAAGGATCAAAGTAATAATTATCATAAACATGACCCATGGGAAAGCTCTGCTCTTGGTCTTCTGCAGGCCTAGGATGGTTGATTTCCATACAATGTTTTTCCTCAATATATAAAGGAAACGGATATGTTGCATGCTGTTGGAAATCCTTCATATCCAGCTCATAATTTGATTCATAGCCATTATACACAGGCTGACTACTCCCTGAGTCATCAAAATATGATGCAGGGATCTGCTTCTCTTCATCTAAATACACAACTATTTCTTCATTTAAATCCGAGACAACAGGTGCATCAGGGGCAGAATATGTTGCCTCTATGGCTATGCAATCCTCAACCTCACCATCATGAGAAGGTGATCCAAGTGGATATTTGTGGTCACCCGCCTATTCCACTTGGACCCACACCATTGTTTCTTTCATTTTTTTAGTTTCCTTAATTGTAGCACAATTTACTATTTTTAGCAGTTTTTCGGGTCCTGAACTTCCAGAGCCATTTTGAGGCCCTAAACGACGTTTTTTGGGCATGAATTCTACGACGAATATGAGTCCATTCTGGACTTGATATTTTCTGTTAGCAGTGTATTCCTCGGATAGATCTTTCTAACAATGTATCATGTGCGCCAAACGAAGATAGCATGCCAAAGTTATGACCCCGGGAAATTGATGTACCAATTTACCCCAATGGGGCCCATATTCTGGCATTTCATCTTCTAGGGTTAGGTTTTTGGATGTTTAGGGTTTTCCATTGTTTTTCAATAATATATAGGCCTTCGAACCTCATTGTAACATAAAGTTAAGAGGCTAGTAGCCACCACATCTCTTCTCAGAGATAAGCTACCATCGCCTGAGCTATTTTATTTCCATTCTATCTGTAAGCATATTTCAGTCATCTGTTGTTAATGAAATGAAGTTTTACTTCCACTACATCTCTATGTTTATGTTTATTTCTGTATTTCATTGTGTTCCTGCATAAATCTGGATAAGCAGGGCGACCAAGAACATTTTCTCCTAGGACTGGAAACCTCTCTACATCCCTTTCAAATGAGCAACAAGCACGTTATGCCTTCAGTTTTTCTAATTCCGAAGAAAGTGATTTTACCTGCTCCACCAACTCACCCAAAGAATCTCCTTCATCTTCACAGTCTTCATCCTCACAGCTTCCATCAGACACAACCATGTCTTGAATACAGTCTTTATATTCCTCACAACAATTATGATAGACAAACTCAGAGGAATATAACTTTTGACAATGCCTATTGAAAGCTACATTAAATTCTCCCAGGGTGGAGATGCTAGTAGGGGGTAAAGAGTGATACCATTCATGAGCATCTCCTCCTAACGAGAACATGAACATATTCAACAATACATCCTCATGATGTATCTCCCACTGATGGATGAGTTCATGAAACTCACGAAGATGATGAGTAGGTTTGTCCTCTTTACGCTCTTTAAATATGGGAAAATAATAAACCCACTCATCTGGAGTAGGAACAAAACTAGGAAAACTAGGAACAACAGAAAAATTGAAGGGAGAAAACCTTCGAGCCAATATTTTGTCCATTTCGAACCAGTGGAGTCGCTAATCGATTCTTCAACCATGGAGTTGTTAGGTGAATGATGTGCATAATGAGTGTGTCTAGTCTTTGTTCACCATCAAAGACCAGATTTGATCATTGTGTTCTCCCAGGGAGCTTCAGGTGTAGCTAGAAGTAGCCGCATTGAAACAGTGGATTCGCCACAGTGGAGTCGCTAGGTGCAAGCACAATCTTCAAAGATTCTAATATTTGATGCACCTTCAAAATCAGAAGTTCATTGTAGTTCTACCCAGGGAAAGGTATTTAATTCGTTCCCCGGCAACGACGCCAGAAATGTTAGCACTAGAAGTCACCTTGTGATTGCAAGGGAGGTAAGCCTAGTACCCATCATTTTGTATTTCACAATGAATAATTTTAAAGAGGTCAAATGGGCACAAACTCAGGATAATATCGTTTTAACTCATAAAACTGGACCAACATGCACTGACAAATGAGGTCTTGATTCAACTTTATTCAATAAGTTGTAGTAAGGGTGAGTAGGAGGAAGAACTTGAGAGGAAAATGTTAAGTTCTGCTATGGACATTAGGTCTTCTAGTAGCCTAAGGAGGAAAAACTTAGAAACCAAGATCCTCTTGGATTCATAGCTTCAAGAAACTGAAAAACGCTATAACAACACTGCAATCAAACATCCATTACAACACAATCACAACAATCCACATGAATCCTTCAATCATGAAAATTTAGTATCAGACGCATAATAAGATGGAGGAAGAAAGATGACTTATATTAAACAAGAAGTCTCAAATCAAATTACATAACCAGAGAACTAGAGCTTCATTAAAACTTTACAATACAGGAGTGTAGCTCAACCATCGACCTTTACAAAATAATAGAACTCCATACATATACTAAAACATTTCATAAACAACAATAGAGGCGTGCACGAGATTCCATGGTGCTATGTCTTCTCAGTCAGACTGTGCATAGAATCTCTTCTACACACGCCTTCCCCTGTTAGACGAAAACTCATCTTTTCCAGTCCCTTTGTGTCTCTTCGATCAAAATTTTATGACCTTTAATTCATGGGGAAAGATGATGTTTCAACCACCTTCCTTGGTTTTCATTAACTACTTCATCAGGATTAGAATGAGGTCGAGTCAACTTGGCACATGGAAAACATGGCGGCCTCTTTCTGTGGCCAACACCAACGTTTCATCCCTTGGCGTAGCTCATGTGAACTCTGCACCTTTACCCGCATGCGACCTTGGGCTCTATCCCTGAATGTTTCGGGACTTCGCTTATCGGGGATTTTAGGTGTTGTGCACCTTCCTCACTTCAAAATTCCTGAAGTGGCATTCTTTTCTTTCTCGATATGTGCACGCCTTAGCACAATGTGCCTCGACTTTGGATGACACACATTTGTGGGTTTTTAATCCCCCTTCTTTCGCATTTTTCACCCAAGGGACAAATCCAAAAGAAAAACATCCCCTTGGAAGAATATGTGATAACACATGTCTTTAGGTTGATCACAACCTAGTTATCAAATGCCCAGTCTAATCCTAGTAATGTTGGGTAGGGTGTTGTGCCATCTACTATTTCTATAACTTTGAAATATGCCACTGTGCGCACTCCATCCAAGTCTATTGTCACACCTTTAATTTTTCCAATTGGTAACACTCTATGTTGATTTTCCAATTTAAACTGGGCAGGTGAATATCCTAATGTGGGTTCCCCCATACACTGCCATGTTTTATTAGGTAAGACATTCACTTCAGAGCTAAAATCAAGTATGGCATCCCCCATATTGAAATCCCCAATGTTGGAATTTAACCTGAGTTCCCGACTTGTTCTTCTTCTCGTATGGAGATGATTAATTATCTTATGTTCTAAATTCCCTTCTACTTATGTGTTTCATATTTATAGAAAGTTGTGTAAGGCCTTAATGGATGATGGATCATTCAATAAATTTACACATGATTGCAAAAATGTCTTAAGGTTACTTGCTTTCTCTGAAGGTTTTAATTTGCTGGTGTGATCCATTGAAGGTGGAATCCCGTACATTAGTCGATCATGATATTGCTACGCGGTTGATGTAGACTCAATGTTCTCCTTTAGAATATCTTGTCTTGCCTCCTTAAACATCCCTTTTTATTTCTGCATGTCAAAATGATTCTATGTATCAGTGTTCTTCTTGACCCACTAGTGTTGCGTTGGATCCTTTTTTGCTCCATCGACTCTTGTCTTGGCTCCTCCTCGAGTAACTATGTTGATTTTCTTCCCATAACCCTCAGATTCTATAGAAATACACTGTACGTTCTGATTGTTTTGGTTTTTTTTTTTTCTGTATTTTTCCCAATAATGTCAGATAGTCTTCTGTCTCATGATCCATTGTGTGACAATACATACATGTCACAGGTGGAAGTGGACAATCTCTTGCATAATGTCCTAGTTTTTTACAATAATGGAAGACTATTGGCCCTCTACCTCATCCAAATCCTCCTCTTCCCCATCCTCCACCTCTAAATCCACCTCTATCTCCATGTGGTACATTATATTGAGGTATCTGGTTATACTTCACATTATTATACTACGACTGCACATTGTTATACTGTGGTTGCACGAGATTGAATTGTGGTTGCACATTATTGAATTGTGGTGCAACTTGCCCTATCATCATCTATGCTTACACCCTGTAGGTGTCTGAAGTTCTCTCTCTCATCAATTCCAACGTTCTACAGTCCTTGTCATCATGACCCACTGATTTACAAAAATTGCAGTAATAAGCTTTTGGCATTGTCTTATACTTCTGCATCATTGGACAATGATAGGGATCATGCCCATGTGTCTTAGAAATTTCACACCACGGTCCTCTTGTAGGATAGGGTTTTGGTACCCCGAAAACCAAGTACTACATAAAGGTTGGACATTTATTCTTATGATGTCCTTTCATCTTGCATAACCTGCACCGGAAAACTTCTCTCTTTTCCTTCCCTTTATTTTGGTTCAACTGAAATGTCAGATTCTTGAGATCCTCTTTCAACTCTTCTATTGCATGATTTTTTTATTGATACTGGTTTTCTTCTAGTTGGAGGGATTCTTGCAAAGCCTCTGCATGAGTTTGGAACTTCTATTGTCTCAAAGGATACTTCAAGTGTGGTAATAGTGAGTTCACAAATAACTTCCTATGTTGCATGTCAATAATAAAGAACTTCAACTTTCCTTTCAGAAATTTGAATCTTTGATCAATCTCCAAGACAAACTCACTTGGTTTCTGCCTGATCTCAATAATTTTGATCATGTACCGGGCTTGTGAACTTGGATTCTGAAATTCATTTACCAACAACATTTTCACCTTCGCGACAATATTTGGTGCTCCTTGTTGACTTTTTACATCTAGGCTCATGTACCAGTCTAGCGTGCGGTCTCTGAATGTTATAGCCAACTATGTGACTTTGATATCCTTGTCTGTGACCTTATTTTCCTCCCATATATTTTCACAGATGAACAAATGCTTCTCAGTGTCCTTCGACGCCTCACCACGAAACTATGGTAATCTGATAGTGGGATCTACTCCTGCCATTTTGAAACATGTTGAACTACTACCTCTGCTTGGTGTAGATAGTTTACTACTACTTCTTGAACTTGTACACCTAGTTGGTTTTCCACTATTGGACCCTTGACCTACTACACCTCTTCTACTAAAAAATGGTTTTCTAAAAGCTTGTGTTCCTTTAGGTGTATTAGTCACACATGGGGTTGTTGGTTCTATTATCACTATAAAATTTTTATGTGGAATCCAAGTCTTGATACTTAGTAAGCGGCTAAATGGGTGTAGAGGTCCAAAAACAGGAGGGCGATACCATATCTAGCAGACGGAACTAAATCTAGAGAAAGTGTGAAGTTGATAGGACTCGGTGGGTCATGGATCGTGGACATAGTAGATCAACAGTTGTGGAGCATATCGAGCCAAGAACTAGCACATGGGATACTCTCTGGAAAGCGGGCTGATAAGAATACCATGGTTTCATCTCGAGGGCACGTGATGCCTCTGAATGTATATCAGGGGGAAAAGCGGGTGAGATCGAAACCACTCAATCGCTCCTCAAAATATCATTTCAAACGTCATTCAACATGTTAAATCCAAAGGTCACATGTGGAAACGGAAAGTTGACGGCCAGTCAAATCATCTTGAGACACTTGTGTGGGCACCATTCGTCTGTGATATTCCAGGTGAGCGCCGCCAAAAAACTGATTTGAAGGCTCATCATTTGAAATCAATGACCAAACGTGATAGTCCATTATCCCTGCAAGGATTTTTGTTAGTAACCCATGATTAACACTCAATGATGGCTCTCATTCAAAACATGGGTGATATTACTCTGTTTCTGGTGATTAAAGTTTTATTACAGAACGGGGTAACTGCAAATCGAATCGTTTGTCTAATTCTTGTACAGCCAAGGGAGATAATCTCGTGCTTCCTGGCAAACCAGAGGAATTGGAGAAGACAGATCCAACAACCTTCATCAAACTGAGATATTCAAATAATTTGAAAAAATTATCAATGAAGAAGAAAGAAAAGCTTGCTACATGAATAATGACAACAAAATTTCATACAAAGTCTGCATATGAACCAGGGTCAGGGGAAGAAATAAGATTAAATCCCATCATGAAGGATTTGATCATCAATGGATACCACATGCAAGTTAGTAAGACTAAAAGGAGTAAGCAACGAAAGAAGGAGGTTAAAGCTGAAATGGTTCAAAGTACTGGAGAAAACCGGCCTGATTGGCTTGATACTTTAAAGGAAGAGATTGCAAACCCGAAATAGATTTCAAGCTAAATTAAGTATGTTTCGGGAATTTTGTGATGATGTATACAAGTGGCATTCAGGGTAAAAAATATCAAATATGTGATTTTTTTGTTTATAACGCTCCCTAGAAAGTAGGAGTTCTGCTTTGGCACATTAGACCCTCTATCATCAATGTCTATTTTTGGAATCTTGGAGAAGATGAATCATTTTGGGTATCATATGTAATTTATCTCTCTCTCTATATACATTGTTGAAAAGATAAATAAAAGGTTGGACTTACCGGAGAGGGGCATGCCCTCGTAGAAGGAGAACTTTGTAATTTCTTATGAATGTTTAATATAAGCAGATAAGGTTTTCTTAGATAGAAGAGATTCATCATGGTCTTGATGTTTAGTGTGTTTTCCTGTGTTTCATATTTCATGAATGTGTTTTTGCTGCTAGTAATAGTCCTTAAGTAATAGAAGGAATTCATTTTGTTGGTGCTCCTTCTCACATCGATTATACTTGTTATGTGTTTATTGGTTGTTGGTTCAGAATTCACTCATGATTGGTGCTCTTCTTGTAGTATCCGGTCTTCATGTTTCTTCTTCTAATGCTATACCAAGAGATTCTCCCTCTATAAGATGCCTCTTGTTGATAGTATCTCTTTCTCTCTTTTCCTCTCCCATCTCTTATTACTTAGTTGGTTGAACATCATACATATTTTGCCTCTGTTCCCTCTAGAAATACATAGCTTATAATTCTTCATACATTTCAGGAACGGACCCCATTTCCCAATGGACCCGCTCTTTTGTTTTTCCCTACCACCTTTAAATTTTATACCATGGCAGAATTTGACCTCTGCCCACACATTGCCGAATATTTTGAATACCTCAAATAGTTGTATGCCTGAGGGATCCCTCTCTAGTTGGAAGGGTCAGAATCCAACTTAAATATGGTTGAAACAATTACCTTTTTCATTTGTCTATCAGTCAGACAAAATTTACAGAGTGCTAACATTCTGGCGCCGTTGTTGGGGAACGAAAGTGAAATTTTCCCTGGGAAAGAATGACATGGTTTATTTCTAAGGTTTGAGAGAAGCAAATACTTAGACACATATTGGCTGTATTCCTACTCTCATGAATCCACACATCAAAAAATCAGTTTGAAGGTGATTCCACTAGTAGAAGAATTCAAAAAGTTAAATTTTCACTAGCGACTCCACTGTCCAAAGACTCAGTAGCCTAAATATTTTGTTGGTGACTCCATTCAAGCTTCAAATATGATTCAGAAACTCCACTGGAAGATGAGATCCCTTGGCAGAGGTATGAAAGGACATCATGGGAGAAAACAAGTACCTAAAATTGAGTTTTTTCCAAGACATAATATTTTTTGTTATTAATTACCTTTTGTCTTTTCCTGAACATGCTAAAAAAAAATTTCTTCACCTACTGCATGCAAATGATGATCATTATAATCTTGAAATTGTATATCCTCCTCTTAATGTTATACATATATCTCCTCAGTTTATCACTGATTTTGATCAAAATCTCCCATCCGAGCCATGCGATAACCATGACCAAGTTTATGAGCTTCATGAAACCAAGGATGATATTTCACCTCCTGTACTTGATCCAATACCTTCCAAAACTCATCACATATACAAACCCTTAAAATTACCTCACATCCTTCATGATTTTCCTCCAAAGAACTATGAATACCTACCTGTGTTTGATGGGGAACATAGTGCCATCACAGCTGAAAAACACATCGAAGAGTTTGAGCATTTTATAGATTTGTTTGAGATTGACCATGACGATGTTTATATGAGGGATTTCTCTCAATCCTTGAAATGAGATACCAAATAATGGTTTAAACATTTGCAACCAGAGACAATTAGCTCATGGGAAGAATTGAAGAGTGTTTTTTCAAAGTTTTGGAGTGAGAAGATATCTCTGGACCTACAACTTACAGAATTCTATGCCTTGAAAGGACAAAGTAATGAAACTATTTCCACATTTAGTAGAAGGTTTTCCAGTATTTATTATGATTTTCCCAAATAAATTCAACCCACTGAAGTTGCTTCCATGCTCCAGTAAGCCACTACTCTTCACCCGGATTTGTCTTTCCTCCTGATGGAAAGAAGACCTAATACCTTACAACAAATGTTTAATGATGCTCAATATATTCAACACAATATCCTAGCATGTGAATAGATCCGAAATGAGGGGTTGGGTGCTCTAGGACATTAAAATGAATAGGAACATAGAATGTTTGATTGGGGTCTTGAGCACAACATTGATAATATCATAGGTCCTCTTGAAATTTTGAATGCTAATGATTTTGCAAATTATTATATTCCACTTATTGAAAGAGAAGGAAATTATATAGCTTCTAATCCACCCCATTAAAATCATGGAGTGAATTGTTTCATATATTCATTTGTAGATAGTCAAGAAGATAAGTTTGCAAATCAGCTTGTTGAGAAATAGGTTTATTCTCCAAGTTTTTTCTTGCTAGATGACATTGCATATGTTTCTAATTTGCATATATATGATGAATATAATGATGATTATGATATTGAATTCTTAGAACAACCAACTGCATGTTCTCTCCATGAAAATGTTCCTTTTTAGCAGTGTAGTGAGATCCATCAGCCTACATGTCACAGTTACAAAGAAGAAGGCACTGAAACAATTGAAGAAGATTCTTTACCCTTATGCTTTTTTTCATTTAAATTGTTGAAATAAAATTCTAAGATCATCATTGAAACAAAGGAATGTGTGCTGATGCCAAATCAAACTGATTCACTGAAACAAATTGACAAGAAATTGCAGCCATTAGTCAAATAGGAGTCTGAAAATAAGTGTGTTCAACAATCTAAAGAAATCGAAAAATATGCATATGAAAGAAATGAAGGAAATGAAGGAAATGAAGAAGATTTTGAAACAGGTGGAAGAACCTTGCCATTGTTCTTTTCTTCTTTCAAATTGCTAAAGCAAATTGTTTATAATGTTTCAGATCAGAAACCCTCCAGTCATGATGTTGAATCTGAAGAAATAAATGGACTTGCAAATGAAAACTATCTCCCACTATGTTTTTCTTCCTTTGAATGGTTAAAAACAAATCAGGAGAAAATAGAGAAATTTGATCAAAGGATTGTTGTCAAAAGTCATTTTCCTTCTCCTGAAATTGATGAGGACATTCCACAAGATCTCCAAGAAAACAAAGTACTTCAAAAGTGTTTTTCTTCCCCTACTAATAATGTGGTTGTTCAAATCCAAAGTGGCTCAGACGTGGATGAGGGATCTAAAACCCCGTCTATAGAGACTTTAAGGAGTAAAAAAGAAAATGACGTAGAGTTTCAGGGAAGCAACAAAACAATGTATGTCTTGATTAAATAAAAAACATAGAAAGATCATAAAGAAGCAGTTGTTCTATTTGATTCCTTTGAAAATCATGGTTTTGAAAATGCATCCATGAGAATTCTAGACTATGAAATAGTTCATGTTGTTATCTTTTCACATTTACAAGGAGATTATGAACAAGAACTAATTTCCATTTATTCATTTGAAAGGCAAAATGACAGTCCTCAAGAAAATTTCCAGAAGGTTAATAAAACCAAACTAGAATTATTTGATGAATAAGAGGATAGCCTTGATACACATAATATGGCTGTCATATTTCAAGGTGTTCAAGAATGTATGAATGTTTTTGTTGAGATGCATGGAAAAGTAGACAAACCTATTACTGCCATTCCATTTGAAAAATTTCTTAGAATTGAAGAAATAGAGCAAGAGAAACAAACACTTATGAATGAGGCTTGTCTTCTTGTTTTGGTTCATCAAAAATAAATGTTCTTTCATGTGTTTTATGAACCTGTGGCATGCTATATGGAGAATTTTAACAGTCAGAATTTATAGCTTATGATGGGTTGTAAGATTACAAATGAAGATGATGACAAATCAATGTCAATATTAACTATGGATTGCTTTCTACCAAAGGTGTCATTTCAACCAACCCTATCTTCCGATTCAGAAGATTGTTATTTCTAGCAGTCACATCAGATTTTTTAGCCTCTTAGTGGAAATCAATAGGGTAAATCACTTGAAAACAAGAATGCAGGGGAAGAAATGAAACACGATTGTTGTTTTATGCACGTGTTGGAAGATCCATTTGCAGTTTTGCTAGAAACAATAAACGGTCCCAATAATTTTGAAATTCTAAGATTCAAATTCATACATAACTTCTCGAATGGGTTATCAATGAACAGGCTTTGGAGAAATCATGTACAAAATAAACAAGAAGTGGATAAAATGTTGGCATGGCTGCATTAACATTTTGATTTCATTTGATTGGTAGTACATTTGGGTAGTTAGGGTAGGTAGGCGTAAATAAGCTTGTAGATCATGTTAATATTATGGTAGCTGCGGGAGGTATTTACCCCCACGTGTGAACCGGACTAGAATAGAAGACTCTGGGAAGCAAGAGAAACCCTAATGAATTGGATAATAACCCTAGAAGCCTTGTCGGCTCAAGAAGATAATTTATATTAGGCTATTAGCCTCCAAGAGAAGAAGTTGGCCAGAATTAATAATAATATACTGAACAGACACATACCCTGAAGGAGAAGTTGGCCCCAACAAAATGGCATGATTACTATAAATACAGGGTACCAGTTCTCATTTGACAGCATCTCAAAATTGGAGTTTTCCCAGTTGGTGCGCACTGCAGTTGCAGTTGGTGCACAGGTTTGGAGGAGGGTTGCAGGTGCAGCTGCAACAACAACTAGTTTCAGTATTGGCTTGGATATCTCTTGGCTAGGGTTTGGAACATATGATTAGTCTTTTGTGATGCGCTATCCTTGGGGATTGATGCGCTACTCTTTGTTTGGCTATCTAGCCTAGGGTTTGCTTCCGGAGGAATTCTCAGGTCAAGGTTAAGGTGCTCGGAGGGAGGCTTCGGCCTGTGGTTGGGTGACGAGGGTATTGTCAATGGTAAAATGAGCACACCATATTCTATTTTCTAATAGGTTATGGGCCCACACCCCTTCAGTCAACCTAAAACACTGGAAGGAAACATAGCCACTAGATATTGAGCTTGTTGAGGAACTGCCGCTAGGGTTACTAGCAGGAGCAACCTCTAAAAGCACTGCAGCTAGGGTTACCAGCAGATGCAGTTGCAGAAACCCTAAACCTCTTGTTGAGACACCTTAAGTGATGAGATTGAACTAATCTCTGGATAGATCAGTGCACCCTAGCCCAGCGCATCTCCTGGTACACTCAGAAGGCCAAGACATGAAGTTTGGATTTCTGGTCAAAATCTAGGGTTTGACCAAGTCAAGCAAGCCATGACGAATTCTATGAAGTCTGAGAACAAGCTAGAAGGATCCTCCAACTTCAGAG
>JASDQU010012354.1:172063-183246 GCA_032191745.1 Picea mariana
AGATATTTGAGGGTAGAATGATCAGTGAACATTTTAAAGTGTTTTCCAGACAAGTAGTGTCTGAATTTTTGCAGTGCATACACCATGGCTAAACCTTCTCTTTCTGTTGTGTTGTAATTCTGATCTAAGTCTGATAATTTCCTTCTTCTAAAGACTATACGATGATCTAAGACACCTGATCCTAGCTATGCCAAAATTGCTCCAAGTTCTATTGCTGATGCATCAACATGTACACAGAATGTTTTTTCCCAATTTGGAAACACTAAAATAGGTGATGTCAACATCTTCTCCTTCAAAGTATCCAATCCCTTCTGAAAATCCTCGTTCCACTGAAATTTGGTGTCCTTCTTCAACATCTTTTCCATTGCCGCAATAATCCATGCATACCACTTGATAAAATTATTGTAGTACCCTGTATGTCCAAGTGTGGATCTTAACTGGGACACTGAATTTGGTGGTGGTAAGTTCACAATTACAATAATCTTGGTAGGGTCAAATAGTAAACCCTATCTGCACAGTACATGTCCTAACAGTATCCCAAAAGTGTGTTGAAAATACATTTCTTGATGTTCAATGAGATCTGACATTGCCTACACTTTTCCATCATTAGTCTTAATACTTCTACATGATCTTTTAATAGACTAAAAATAGTCCAGTCATCCAAATATACTTCTAAGAACTTATGTATGAAATATTTAAAAGAAACTATTACCACCCTTGAAAACATAGTTGGTGCATTCTTCACTCCAAAAGTAGTAACTGTATACTGACATGATGCCCATTCTGTAGCAAATGTAATCTTATTCCTATGCTCTAGAGATATTTTAATATGGTGATAACCTGAGAATCCATCTATGAAGGAATATGCTTCCTGGCCTCCCACATTCTCTAAGACCTCATCTGTAAAAGGGGTAGGGAAAGGATCATGTAATCAAACATCATTCAATTTCCTTAGATCTACACAAATTCTTATCCCCCCTTGTTCCTTTTCTCGGACCACCATGGGAGTCATCCATTCAAATTCTTCCATTGGCTCTATGATACCAACTTCTAGCATTCAATCAAATTTTGCTTTCACTTTTTTCTTAAACACTGGATTCAACTTGTAAGGTCTCTATCTAATAGGTCTAGAATTTGGTTTTAGGAGTATATTCATCTCACCCAACTCACCTGATTTTCCTTTCATCTCTGTAAAGATTTCTGGAAACAGGTCATTGTATTCGCGCAATCATTTTTTTATCCTTTCTAGTGTCTTCTCATCCCAGTAGTCTCCAATTCTTTCCATTTTAGGGTTTTCTTCTGTCCCAAATTTGACTTTATTGACCTTAATTGGTGAAAAAAATGCCTTTGATTCCAATGATGTACCTTCTACCTCTTTTTCTCCTTCAATGTCTGTTATCTAGATGTTGCGGGGATATTCTTCTTTTGGTGTGTCCTCTGCGACATGATAATACAAGAGTATGTCCTTGATTGTCTGTCTATTCTGCTGTTGATATTCTGTTATAATTTCTACCTCAGGTTCCTAAAAAAAAATCATTCCCCGTATCAACTTCAAGGCTGAATCGATATTGGGGTTCTCATGCTCAAATGAGAAAGTTACCACAAAATTCTAATGTAATATTGTCCATTCTATAGTGCCTCTGTGCAGTTCCTATTCTATGTACCAGTTCCCTGACATCCCTTCCAATGTATGAATAAAGTAATGAGGCCATTCTTCTGGTGGTGTCAACCTCCATTGTGTTATGGATTTATGTATGTGCTCAGCTGGTATTCCTCATCCAAAATACTTCTGCAATGTATTGTTCCCATATTCTGTGCCAAATGTAATGCACAATAACCTTTTACAATGATACCAGTCTTGAATCGGTTCTTTGTGCATGTCCCACCATATTGTAGGTGTTTCCTTTAATGAAATATCCAGGGCTAACAACCTCTAATTTTCCAAGACTTCCTCTTCATAGTTTGTCAAAAATTATTTTAGTTCGTTCAAACCATGAAAAGTGGGAGGTTCTTGTTGGCAACGGGGGCAGAATTAGGTCAGCAACGCACCAACAAAACCCTAAATACCGTCCCTTTCGACAACACCTGCGAAAGAGATGAAGTCTCACCCGAGGTAGAGGCCGAGGTGGTTACATGACTCAAGTGTCTGCAACCTTAGCTGGGACACAGATCTATGATTACACCACTCTAACAAGCACTTAGCAGTTATCATTCACCCTTATTCACATTGCAGATGTAAACCCTAATTGCAGAGTAGCGCAGTATTCAATAAGATAGAACACATCTAAGCACTTCACAAGGAGAGATATATTAGATCTAACATTTGTTCACATTACCAAGCACTAAGCTATCATACAAGATGCATCATACATAAAGATATCGACATTAATCATAAATCATATCAATAACATATAACCATAATGAAAAAATAAACCATAACACAGGATATACGTGGTTCACCCTAGTGTGGGGCTACGTCCACCAACTCTTCTCTTCTTTATTTTTTTCTGTCAAGCTTCTTACAGGCACAGAGCATCAAAACATTACTCTGCAGAGGATAGGAGATCTGCACACACCTCGCTAGATCCTCCTTCCCCGAGTTAAGCTACAACAAAAATCTTCTCATAGTCTGTACACAAATCACCATAGATGACCTGGACTTATCTCTGAAAGTATCAACATACACTATGCACAAAGCCTCTTACAATTACTTGCACTTACAACAATACTTAGCACCTATTAGAACACCCATACATCATTACTTACATCGCCTAGATTTCTATTTATACATTACAAAATGGACCTAAACATGGGTAAACCCATGGGCCGACATCCCATACCTGTTACATAACCCCTAATCCAAAAAAATGCCTTAAAAAGGGGCTGAGATCTCGCTATCTCTACTTCGACTTGTGCTTTTCCTTCTACCAGCCTGTCAAAGTCCCAAAAGAGGTCAAACATGACCAAGGATCTCCAAAACTTGGTCAAGGGCCAACAGGCCCCCAACACTCACATGTGACTCATCCCGAGTCACTCTGGTCTGGGTAACTCTACCTCAAAATTCTTGAGCTTGGATCGATTTTCTTCAACTTGTTGTTGCGCCAAGGCCTCCTACTCGACAAACTCTTGAATAACTGCCTCATTCATAGGTCCCTCTAAGCGTTTTTCTACTGAAGTGACTACTGGTTCCAGCTCCACTCCTCGGCCTTCAATCTCCTCAAAAAGTAGGCAAGCTACATCCTGGACTGGCTGGAGCTTCTAAGTCACTTCCATGACTTTTATTTGTATGGAATGGACCTGTTGTTGAGCCGTGCACTGTTCTTAGCTCGACCACTAACAAGGGATTTAACTATGCTTATACTATTGTTGCTTGCTTATTTGCTTCCTGGAGGGTCCTCGGTAAGACGCTCATAAGTCTATGCACTGCCACTGCCTAGCTATTTACATTCCACAGCTAATTCTTTGATCCTTTCAACTGTTCTCTGGGTAGTTGCTTCTCTTTGGTCTCGCACTTCCTAAGGAATGCTTGGCATTGTTTGTAGCTCCAATTTTGCTATTCTCTATTGAAGCTGCTAAATGGATTCAACAAGCTTCGCCACTTGATTCTCCACCAGGTCTTCCTCCATTTTCTCTAAGATCGTCACATAGTGAAGTGCTCTGCGGACTACTTCTTTAACTCCAACCAGCTCTGTGAGTAGTTGTTCTTTCTCCTACTGTATCTGCGCTCTATCCTCTTCGAACTTGATTTGGAGGTCATCCTTCTCTTAGTACGTAACTCGACATTGCTCTACGATTTCCTCTTGTGCTTGCTTTAGGGCCACTGTGGCATGTTCTTTTTCTTCCTGAATGCGATGAAGGTGAGCTTCGGTCGCATCAGCTATTCTGCGGAGTCGGGCAGGCTCATCTCCCAACTCTGGCTCTTCTGGTGGCGGGGGCACAGTGGACACTGTACGGCTAGAGTGAAGGGATTGTTGTACTCCTCTCAGCTCTGCTTCAATCCTTTAATACATGGTTTCTTGTTCGACTTCAGTTCTCTACAAAATATCTTCCAAGGCATCTGATATAGCTATGATAATGAAGTCAAAGTCATTGACCGTGAGTACAGTCTACATCTTCGGCTTACTCGACTGTGAGTACAGTCTGCAGTTTCGTTGGGGAAACCTTTCTTTTCTTGGATGTCTCTGCCTCTTCAAGGGGGTTCCTAGGCGATGTTACTTCACCCTGCTTCTACTTGTCTTCTTCCCCTTATTTCTTCTTTGTCCACTTCGTCGTCTCCTCCTCTGCTAGGTGAATTTGATGCAGTATCTTTTGATGTGTTGTGTATTTCCTATACATCTTCCTTATTTTTCTTCCTGCTAATGTTGGGTGCATCATACTCTTCGCGAGTAACCACTGTACTTCCAATGAGGTTCGAATCAGACAATTATGCCTAGTCGACTGGTATAAGGAACTCTACGAGCCATTCCTTAGTGATTTCTTCCAGGTCCTCCTCTGTGAGATTGTAGTGGGACTGAATCTCTTCTTTACTTTATTCTCCACGCGTAGTGATATAAATAAAATGCATATCTGTGCAGAACTTCATAAGGGGCCTGAACCTGTCTAGGGTGTTCATCGTCATACGATGGAAAAACTCAATAGCCCTCTTCAGTTGAAGGTAGTAGGTATGGAATATTGCATTCGACTGCCATTGTTTCCCCATATCGCTCGAATACCAGAGCATGGTGAACTTCGCAGCTAGTGGCTTGAATGACTCAATGTCAGGGAAGGTCACACCTTCTGGCATCTCCCAAGCAGTGAATGCGATGAGGATTAGTAATGAGCTAAAATGGAACTCACAACCCTGATCCCGAGCTTCACGATAATCCAGTTCTAACTGATTGACTAGGTAACTGGCCCAGTTCATCTGTAGTCCTTCCACGCATTTTCCTGTGAGGTCAATGACAAAGCCTGTGACCTGCGTGGTTTTGTTCTTTTGGACTAGCTTACCAGCAATCAACTGACAAGCAAGGCACACTGTTCCATTCTGAATGGAGGCTACCTTGTAGCCTCACGTCCCTTTCTCTACATCATTGTAGGTGTCTTTGATATTCTACACCAGGGCACGATCTGTAGCCTTGCCTGGATAAAAGTCATGCGGCTCTAGTCCCTACATGTTCAATCCGGTGATCTTATGGATCAGTGCTGAATCAAAAGTGATGCGTCTGTCTAACCATAGATACCCACCATGGAACCACGACATCAGGAGGTTAACGCATGCGTTAACCTCCCATTGCCTTCCAAAATGTGGTATCTTCATCACGTTCAAGACAATGGACCTCGCGATGTCCATAGTCCACGGTTGGGGGATGATCTTTGATTTCTTCCCCTTGTTCGTGGTCAAATATTTGTGAGGTGCGAGCATGCCATAGCTCTTGTGGTATCCTAGGTTATAGTCACTGATCTTCAAGGTTGGAATCCTCTCCAACTGCGGTCTGTCTGCTTGTATTCCCTTTGGGAGGTACGCAGTAATGAATTTGTAGTCAAAGTCCCTCAGGACACTGTCACGACTCACCACACTGGCCAGGGGTGGGATGTAGTCGGGTAGGATGGATGGAATTAGCTTCGCATTTGCCAAGTCATCACGATGCATGGTTCTTTTCTCGGTCACAGCTCGAGATGGTGCAGATCCATGAGCAGTCGATAGGGAGGATTACACTCCTCACGTTGATGAGGCATGGATGCATGTAGACATCCCCCTCTCAGCCATGAGGTCTATTAGAATCTCTTTGACGACTTTTTCTGATGCGCTAATTGCGTCCAACATGCACACTCAAGATTTGATATCTTAGGTCGGTGAACAATACTCAATGTAAAAGAATGGATGGTGAGGTCTCAATGATCACTGCACGAAATCAACTAGTTCTCCGTGGGCTCGAATAATCAAAATTGGAAAAAGTGTTCTCGGTGCAATGCTAGACGGGATAAATAGATATTGTCGTAACAATTTCTTTCAATGGGTTGCAAATCCTTATTCAATGCAATTTTGTTTGTTATGGCATGGTTCCAATAGTCCAATGGAGAAATTTTGGGCCATAACTGCTTTCCTAACCATTCGGGAGCGTCGTTTGCATGGTCATATTGCCTCCAACGGTCATATTGCTTCATCATGGAGAAGTGCCAATATGTGTTGTACTAATATTCCAGCGAAGTTCGAGTTCTGGAAACCTTCCTTCTGCGAAGTATTCTCTGGAACTTTTTGCAATTTTTCTAACTTTGCCCTCTTCTTACTGAGCTTTCTGGCCTTCTTTCTTTTGATCTGAATCACTGATTGCCTCTTTCCATTATCATTCTTATCTCCTCTTGGCATGATAACTTCACACTGTGGAGGGTCTTTCATAGGATTCAAGGGTAATACTTCTTCTCTTTCTGGGGTAGGTGCTCTACTCTCTTGTACAGATAGGTGTCTCCAGTCTTCCTGTGTTCTTTCAACTTTGACATCCATATATTTGGTCCTTAGTAGCTTTGAATGGTTCTCTTGTTCTTCTAGTAAGTGCGCTATTCTCCTAGCCATGAAATCTCTTAGTTCTTGGTTTTTTTGTTCTAGATATTCCTCTTCTTTTTTCCTTCGTATCTGATCTTTCTCAATCTAGGTTTTTCCTAGCAAGATAGAAAATGGGGCGTTGTTCTCAACAAATTTAACAATCTCAAATTCTTCTTCTGTCGAAGTGCCATGAGAACTCATAGATGTCTGGGTAAGTCTTCCACATAGGGTTATCAGCTTTCCTCTAAATAATCCTATTCCTCCTAATGAAGGAGCCATAGCAGGCTTTCCCAAAATTTCCCAAGTTCTTTCTGTCATGATATTCACCTATGTTTCCTCGTCCAGAACACAGTCTATGTTTAAGTCTCCTATTCTTGTTTCTATGTACTCTTTCTCTTTTAAAACCTCTGATAAGTTGATATTTCTATGATCATTCAAGTTTTCTTTCATCTATAGTAATACAATCTCTGATTCTTTCTGGGGTTCTATCATATCCTTAGTTTCTTGGCATGTCTCATAGTTTTCTTATTTTGTATTCATCTTTTCAACTTTAGCAATCATTCTAGGACAATCCAAAACTTCATGGTCCATAGATTTATAGCAAAGACAACTAGGTATTCTACCAGGGCATTCCTTAGCAAGATGTCTCAGTCTTTTGCAACTGTAACAAAGGGTTAATCCTCTCTTTCTCTTAAATGATCCCTAATCTTTCCTGTACTGCGCACTGGGATCACAGTAACTAACCTGCAAAAAATTCTTTCTAGGATCTTGCATCCATTTGTTTGTCCAAACATTCTTTCTATGCATAGGAATAACATATCTTTCATTGCTTCTATCATATCTATTCATATCAAATCTTATTTCTTCTAACTGTGCCCTAGTTTCAGACAAGGACAAAATTTATCAAACATACCTAGATCCATACTTTCGAAACAATTTTTTTTTACTTATCTTACCTTTCTCAGAGCACAAAGATTCAATATCTTACCTCTTTTCTTCATATCAGACTTCTCTTCTTAGCACAAAGCTTCACAAGTCAAGTAGAATACTACGCACTAAAGCAACAGATCTACGCATAGAGGTTTCTTTTCTTCAGTTCCTGGCAATGGAACCATTTGTTGGAAACGGGGGAAGACCTAGGGTTCAACGCTTCAACAACACACCAACAAAACCCTAACTGTTAGGCCTTTCGACAACACCTGAGAAGCAGATGAATTCTCACCCAAGGTAGAGGCAGGGGTGGTTATAGGACTCAAGTGTCTGCAACCTTAGTTGGGGCACATATTTGTGATTACACCACTCTAAAAATCACTTAGAAGTTATCATTCACCCTTATTCAGATAGCATATGTAAACCCTAATTGCAGAGCAACGCAGTATTCAACAAGATCTAACACATATAAACACTTAGCATGGAGAGATAGATTAGATCTAACATTCATTCACATTACCAATAACTAAGCTATCATACCGGATGCATCATACATAAAGATACCAGCATTAAGCATAAATCACATCAATAACATATAAACATAATGCACAAAGCAACCATAACACAATATATACTTGGTTCACCCCAGTGTGGGGCCTACATCCACCAACTCTTCTCTTCTTTATTATATTCTGTCAAGCTTCTTACAGGCATAGAGCATCAAAACCTTACTCTGCAGAGGACAAGAGATCTGCACGCACCTCGCCAGATCGCCCTTCCCCAAGTTAGGCTACAACACAAAGCTTCTCATAGTCTGTACACAAAGCACCACAGATGACCTGCACTTAGCTCTGTAAGTCTCAACATAAACTATGCACAAAGCCTCTTACAATTACTTGCACTTAGCATAATACTTAGCACCTAGCACCACACCCATACATCATTACTTACATCGCCTAGATTTCTATTTATACATTACAAAATGGGCCTAAACATGGGTAAACCCATGGGCCAACATCCCATACTCGTTATATAACCCCTAATCCCAAAAACTACCTTAAAAAGGGGCAAAGATCCCGCAATCTCCGTTTCGACTTGGGATCCACCTTCGACCAGCCTGTCGAAGTCCCAAAAGAGGTCAAACATGACCAAGGATATCCAAACCTTGGTCAAGGGCCAACAATTTACTTACCTCTATATCGAACCACCTTACAACGCACTCTATTCTTGCGCACCTCCTTATGGATACTTCATGTAGCCTCTGCTGCCAATTTTCTAGACCTGTATCTGAGTTTGAGGAACACGACGTAATGCTTCTCCAGCTGAGTACCCCATATGCAGTTGGGTGGACATAATCTTGTTCTTGCATGGTATTGCTATATATATGATTTATTTCTTCCAAGTCCAAACATGTCTCCTCTACAAACCTTTCTCCTTCTAAGGGGTCCAATGGTGCAATTACTCTGTACTCGACTGATTTAAAGGTCATTTCCCATGTTGTTAGCACTAGAAGTCACCTCTGGATTGCATCGAAGGTAAGCTCAGTGCCCATCAGTTTGTATGTCATAATGAATAAATTTAAAGGGGGTCGAATGGGTGTAGACTCAAGATAATATCGTTATAACTTAGAAAACTGGACCAACATGCACAAGTAGGTGAGGTTTTGATTAACTTCTATCAGTAAGTTGTAGTAAGGGTGAGTAGGAGGAAGAACTAGAGAGAAGAATGTATAGGTCTGCTATGGACATTTGGTCTTCCAGAAACCTAAGGAGGAAAAACTTAGAAAACAAGATCCTCTTGGATTCAGAGCTTTAGGAAATTGAAAAACGCTATAACAACACTGCAATCAAACATCCATTACAAAATAGTCACAACAATCCATGTGAATCCTTCAATCATGAACATTCAGTATCAGACGCATAATAAGATGGAGGAAGAAAGATGAATTAGATTAAACAAGAAGTCTCAAATCAAATTACATAACCAGAGAACCAGAGCTTCATTAAAACTTTACAATACGGGAGCGTAGCTCAACCATCGATCTTTACAAAATAACAGAACTCCATACATATACTCAAAAATTTCGTAAAAAACAGCAGAGGCATGCTCGAGCTTCCATGGCACTACGTATTCTCAATCAGACTGTGCATACAGTCTCTTCTACACATGCCTTCCACTGTCAGATAAAAACTTGTCTTTTCCAGTCCCTTTGTGTCTCTTCTGTCAGACTTTTCTGACCTTCCATTCATGGGGAAAGATGATGTTTCAACCACCTTCCCCCGTTTTCATTAACCACTTCATCGGGATCAGAACGAGGTTGAGTTGACCTGGCACCTGGAAAATGTGGCAGCCTCTTTCTGCGGCCAACACCGATGGTTCGACCCTTGGCGTAGCTCACGTGAACTCTGCACCTTTACCTGCATGTGACCTTGGGATCTATCCCCAAATATTTTGGGACTTCGCTTCTTGGGGATTCAGGGTGTTGTGTGCCTTCCTCACTTAAAAATTCCTGAAGTGGAATTCTCCACTTTCCCAATATGTGCGTGCCTTAGCACAACATGCCCTGACTTTGGATGACACACATTTGTGGGTTTTTAATCCCCCTTCTTTTGCATTTTGTCACCCAAGGGTCAAATCCAAAGGAAAAAAATCCCCTTGCAATAATATGTGATAACATTAGGCTCCATGGGGGATAGAGTCCTCCTTGCGAGTCTCTAAGAAATCCTTTTGCAGTTCTATTCATCTTCTGCATTGGGCTATGGAGTCAAACTCAAAAGACCCTGCCAAGGAATACATGTCGATGCGTAAAAACGAAAATAAACACACATGCTCCAAGGAGCTTATTTATGTATAGTCCTAAACTAATTTAATTTTTACATAGTGCTAGGTGAAAAAAAATTTCCACCATAGCCATTCAAGTGGCTTCCTAACTGGAAGACCATTTACTCTGTCAGTGATTGATAATAGATGATGCAACTGTGACGACAAAACTGTTACATCCTTTATCTTTCCTCCAAAGGATGAAGTTAGGATAAAGCTGGGCGGCTAAAAAATATGAAGGAAAAGAAACTCCATGTACTCCCTTATTGACTCATAGAACGAGTGACAAAATCCATGAAGTTGAAAACATAAGGCCTTCTCTGCTTTACAATTACTCACTCTTGGCTGGATGTCTCTGGTAAGCACAAGTGAGTGAAAGGCTGATGCAGACCGATGGATCCCAGGTGATGGTTGCTGACTTATAGGCTCTAGGCAGGATATAAACGACTCCTTTGGCTCTTCCTCTCCTTCTTCATGGCTCTCCCAAGGATCAAAGTCATAATTTTCATAAACAAGACCCATGGGAAAGCTCTTCTCTTGGTCTTCTGCAGGCCCAGGATGGCTGATTTCCATACAATGTTTTTCCTCAATATATAAAGGAAACAGATTTGTTGCATGCTGTTGAAAATCCTTCATATCTAGCTCATAATTTGATTCATAGCCATTATACACAGGCTGGCTACTCCCTAAGTCATCAAAATATGATGCAGGGATCTGCTTCTCTTCATCTGAATACACAACTATTTCTTCATTTAAATCCAAGACAACGGGTGCATCAGGGGCAAAATATGCTGCCTCTATGGCTATGCAATCCTCAACCTCACCATCATGAGCAAGTGATCCAAGTGGATATTTGTGGCCACCCACCTATTCCACTTGGACCCACACCATTGTTTCTTTCGGTTTTTCAGTT
>JASDQU010012354.1:183270-193704 GCA_032191745.1 Picea mariana
AACAGTTTTTTGGGTCCTGAACTTCCAGAGCCGTTTTGAGGCCCTAAACGACGTTTTTTGGGCATGAATTCTACGATGAATATGATTTCGTTCCAGACTCGATATTTGTTGTCAGCAGTGTATTCCTCAGATAGATCTTTCTAACAATGTATCATGTGCGTCAAACGAAGATAGTATTCCAAAGTTACGACCCCAGGAAATTGATGTACCAATTTACCCTAACGGGGCCCATATTCTGGCGTTTCATCTTCTAGGGTTAGGTTTTTGGATGTTTAGGGTTTTCCATTGTTTCTCAATAATATATAGGCCTTCGAGCCTCATTGTAACATAAATTTCATAGGCTAGCAGCCGCCACATCTCTTCTCAGAGATAAGCTACCAGCGCCCGAGCTATTTTATTTCCATTCTGTCTGTAAGAATATTTCAGTCATTTGTTGTTAATGAAATGAAGTTTTACTTCCACTGCATCTCTGCGTTTATGTTTATTTCTATATTTCATTGTGTTCCTGCATAAATCTGGATCAGTAGGGCGACCAAGAACATTTTCTCCTAGGACTGGAAACCTCTCTACGTCCCTTTCAAACGAGTAGCAAGCACGTTCTGCCTTCAGTTTTTCTAATTATGAAGAAAGTGATTTTACCTGCTCCACCAACTCACCCAAAGAATCTCCTTCATGTTCACAGTCTTCATCCTCACAGCTTCCATCAGACACAACCATGTCTTGAATACAATCTTTATATTCCTCACAACAATTATGATATATAAACTTAGAGGAATAGAACTTTTGACAATGCCTATTGAAATCTACATGAAATTCTCCCAGGGAGGAGATGCTAGCAGGGGGTAAAGAGTGATACCATTCATGAGCATTTTATGCTAATGAGAACATGAACATATTCAACAATACATCCTCATGATGTATCTCCCACTGATGCATGAGTTCATGAAACTCATGAAGATGCTAAGTAGGGTTGTCCTCTTTACACTCTTTAAATATGGGAAAATAATCAACCCACTCGTCTGGAGTAGGAACAACATTAGGAAAACCAGGAACAACAGAAAAATTGAAGGGAGAAAACCTTCGAGCCTAGATTTTGTCCATTTCGAACCAGTGGAGTCGCCAATCGATTCTTCAACCATGGAGTCGCCAGGTGAATGATGTGCATAATGAGTGTGTCTGGTATTTGTTCACCATCAAAGACCAGATTTGATCATTGTGTTCTCCCAGGGAGTTTCAGGTGTAGCTAGAAGTAGCCGCACTGAAACAGAGGATTCGCCACAGTGGAGTCGCCAGGTGCAAGCACAATCTTCAAAGGTTCTGATATCTGATTCACCTTCAAAATCAGAAGTTCATTGTAGTTCTACCCAGGGAAAGGTATTCAATTCGTTCCCCAGCAACCATGCCAGAAATGTTAGCACTAGAAGTCACCTCTTGATTGCAGGGGAGGTAAGCCTAGTACCCATCAGTTTGTATGTCACAATGAATAATTTTAAAGAGATCAAATGGGCGCAGACTCAGGATAATATCGTTTTAACTCATAAAACTGGACCAACATGCACCAACAAATGAGGTCTTGATTCAACTTTATTCAGTAAGTTGTCGTAAGGGTGGGTAGGAGGAAGAACTTGAGAGGAAAATGTAAAGTTCTACTATGGACATTAGGTCTTCCAGTAGCCTAAGGAGGAAAAAATTAGAAACCAATATCCTCTTGGATTCAGAGCTTCAAGAAACTAAAAAATGATATAACAACACTGCAATCAAACATCCATTACAACACAGTCACAACAATCCACATGAATTCTTCAATAATGAACATTCAGTATCAGACGCATAATAAGATGGAGGAAGAAAGCTGACTTAGATTAAACAAGAAGTCTCAAATCAAATTACATAACCAGAGAACCAGAGCTTCATTAAAACTTTACAATACAGGAGCGTAGCTCAACCATTGACCTTTACAAAATAACAGAACTCCATACATATACTAAAACATTTCGTAAACAACAGCAGAGGCGTGCTCGAGATTCCATGGCACTACGTCTTCTCAGTCAGACTATGCATACAGTCTCTTCTGCACACGCCTTCCCCTGTTAGACGAAAACTCATCTTTTCTAGTCCCTTTGTGTCTCTTCAGTTAGAATTTTATGACCTTTCATTCATGGGGAAAGACAATGTTTCAACCACCTTCCCCCATTTTCATTAACTACTTCATCGAGATTAGAATGAGGCCGAGTCAACATGGCACATGGAAAAAGTGGCAGCCTCTTTCTGCGACCAACACTGATGTTTCGTCCCTTGGCATAGCTCACATGAACTCGACACCTTTACCTGCATGTGACCTTGGGCTCTATCCCTGAATGTTTTGGGACTTCGCTTATCAGGGATTCGGGGCATTGTGCACCTTCCTCACTTCAAAATTCCTGAAGTGGCATTCTTCGCTTTCTCGATATGCGCACCTTAGCACAACGTGCCTCGACTTTGGATGACATGCATTTGTGGGTGTTTAATCCCCCTTCTTTCGCATTTTGTCACCCAAGGGACAAATCCAAAGGAAAAACATCCACCTGCAAGAATATGTGATAACACATGTCTTTAGGTTGATCACAACCTAGTTATCAAATGCCCAGTCTAATCCTAGTAAATTTGGGTAGGGTGTTGTGCCATATACTATTTCTATAACTTTGAAATATTCCACTGTGCACACTCCATCCAAGTATTGTCACACCTTTAATTCTTCCAATTGGTAACACTCTATGCTGATTTTCCAATTTAAACTGGATAGGTGAATATCCTAATGTGGGTTCCTTGATACACTACTATGTTTTATTAGGTAAGACATTCACTTCAGAGCCTAAATCAAGTATGACATCCCCCATATTGAAATCCCCAATGTTGGAATTTAACCTGAGTTCCCTACTTGTTCTTCTTCTCCTATGGAGATGATTGATTATCTTATGTTCTAACTTCCCTTCTACTTATGTGTTTCATATTTATAGCAAGTTCTGTAAGGCCTTAAAGGATGATGGATCATTCAATAAATTTACACATGATTGCAAAAATGTCTTAAGTTTACTTGCTTTCTTTGAAGATTGTAATTTGATGGTGTGATCCATTGAAGGTGGAATCTCGTACATCAGTTGATCATGATATTTCTACATGGTTGATGTAGACTCAATGTTCTCCTTTAGAATATCTTTTCTTGCCTCCTTAAACATCCCTTTTTATTTCTGCGCGTCAAAATGCTTCTGTGTATCAGTGTTCTTCTTGACCCACTGGTGTTGCACTGGATCCTATTTTGCTGCATCGACTCCTGTCTTGGCTCCTCCTCAAGTAACTATGTTGATTTTCTTCCCATAATCCCTAGATTCTATAGAAATACACTGTACGTTCTGATTGTTTTGGTTATTTTTTTTTCTGTATTTTTCCCAATAATGTCAGATAGTCTTCTATCTCGTGGTCCGTTGCGTGACAATACATACATGTCGCAGGTGGAAGTGGACAATCTCTTGCATAATGTCCTAGTTGCTGACAATAATGGAAGACTATTGGCCCTCTGCTTCATCCAAATCCTCCTCTTCCCCATCCTCCACCTCTAAATCCATGTCTATCTCCATGTGGTACATTATATTGAGGTATCTGGTTATGCTTCACGTTATTATACTGCGGCTGCACATTGTTATACTGTGGTTGCGCGAGATTGAATTGTGGTTGCACATTATTGAACTGTGGTACAACTTGCCCTGTCATCATCTATGCTTACACCATGTAGGTGTTTGAAGTTCTCTCTCTCATCAATTCCAGCGTTCTACAATCCTTGTCATCATGACCCACAGATTTACAAAAATTGCAGTAATAACCTTTTAGCATTGTCTTATACTTCTGCATCATTGGAAAATGATAGGGATCATGCCCATGTGTCTTAGAAATTTCACACCACGGTCCTCCTGTAGGATAGGGTTTTGGTACCCCGGTAGCCAAGTACTACATAAAGGTTGGACATTCATTCTTATGATGTCCTTCTGTCCTACATAACGTGCACCGGAAAGCTTCTCTCTTTTCCTTCCCTTTATTTTGGTTCAACTGAAATGTTAGATTCTTGAGATCCTCTTTCAACTCTTCTATTGCAGGATTTTTCTATTGATACTGGTTTTCTTCTAGCTACATGGATGCTTGCAAAGCCTCTGCATGAGTTTGGAACTTCTATTGTCTCAAAGGATACTTCAAGTGTGGTAATAGTGAGTTCACAAATAACTGCCTATGTTGCATGTTAGTAATAAAGAACTTCAACTTACCTTTCAGAAATTTGAACCTTTGATCAATCTCCAAGACAGACTCACTTGGTTTCTGCCTGATCTCAATCATTTTGATCATGTACTGGTCTTGTGAACTTGGCTTCTGAAATTCATTTACCAACAACATTTTCACCTCTACGATAATATTTGGTGCTCCTTGTTGACTTTTTACATCTAGGCTCATGTACCAGTCTTGCGCGCGGTATCTGAATGTTATAGCCAACTATGTGACTTTGGTATCCTTGTCTGTGACCTTATTTTCCTCCCATATATTTTCACAGATGAACAAATGCTTCTCAGTGTCCTTCGATGCCTCACCACGAAACTATGGTAATCTGATAGTGGGATCTACTCTCACCATTTTAAAACATGTTAAACTGCTGCCTCCACTTGGTGTAGATAGTTTACTACTACTTCTTGAACTTGTACACCCAGTTTGTTTTCCACTATTGGACCCTTGACCTACTGCACCTCTTCTACTAAAAAATGGTTTTCTAAAAGCTTTTGTTCCTTTAGGTGTATTATTCACACATGGGGTTGTTGGTTCTGTTATCACTATAACAATTTTATGTGGAATCCAAGTCTTGATACTTAGCAAGCAACCAAATGGGTGTAGAGGTCCGAAAATAGGAGGGCGATACCATATCTAGCAGACGGGACTAAATCTAGCAGAAGTGTGAAGTTGACAGGACTCGGGGGGTCATGGATCGTGGACGTAGTAGAGCAACGGTCGTGGAGCATATCAAGCCAAGAACTAGCACATGGGATACTCTCTTGAAAGCGAGCCAATAAGAATACCATGGTTTCATCTTGAGGGCACGTGGCGCCTCTGGATGTATATCAGGGGGGAAAGTGGGTGAGATCGAAACCACTCAATCGCTCCCCGAAATATCGTGTCAAACGCCATTCGATGTGTTAAATCCAAAGGTCACATGTGGAAAGGGAAAGTTGATGGCCAGTCAAATCATCTCGAGACACTTGTGTGGGCGCCATTTGTCTGTGATATGCCAGGTGAGCACTGCCAAAAAAATGATTTGAAGGCTCATCATTTGAAATCAATGACCAAACATGATAATCTGTTATCCCTGCAAGGATTTTCATTAGTAACCCATGGTTAGCACTCAATGACGACTGTCATTCAAAACATGGGTGATATTACTCTATTTCTGGTGATTAAAGTTTTATTCCAGAATGGGGTAACCGCAAATCGAATCGTTCGTCTAATTCTTATACAGCCAAGGGAGATAACCTCGTGCTTCCCGGCGAACCAGAGGAAATGGAGAAGATAGATCCAACAACCTTCATCAAACCGATATATTCAAATAATTTGACAAAATTATCAATGAAGAAGAAAGAAAATCTTGCTACACGAATAATATTGACAACAAAATTTCATACAAAGTTTGCAGATGAACCAGGGTCAAGGGAAGAAATTAGATTAAATCCCATCATGAAGGATTTGATCATCAATGGATACGTAGGTGGATACCACATGCAAGTTAGCAAGAGTAAAAGGAGCAAGCAACGAAAGAAGGAAGTTAAAGCTGAAATGGTTGAAAGTATTGGAGAAAACCAGCCTAATTGGCTTGATACTTTAAAGGAAGAGATTGCAAACCTGAAATATATTTCAAGCTAAATTAAGTATGTTTCAGGGAATTTTGTGATGATGCATACAAGTGGCATGCAAGGTAAAAAATATCAAATATGTCAGTTTTTGTTTATAACGCTCCCTAGAAAGTAGGAGTTCTGCTTTGGCACATTACACCCTTTGTCACCGATGTCTATTTTTGGAATCTTGGAGAAGATGAATCGTTTTGGGTATCATATGTAATTTATATATATATATATATATATATATACCGTCGAAAAGATAAATAAAAGGTTGGACTTACTGGAGAGGGGCCTGCCCTCGTAGTAGGAGAACTTTGTAATTTCTTATGAATGTTTAATATAAGCAGATAAGGTTTTCTTAGATAGCCGAGATTCATCATGGTCTTGATGTTTAGTGTGTTTTCCTGTGTTTCATATTTCATGAATGTGTTTTTGCTGCTAGTAACAATCCTTAAGTAATAGAAGGAATTCATTTTGCTGGTGCTCCTTCTCACATCAATTATACTTGTTATGTGTTTATTGGTTGTTGGTTCATAATTCACTCGTGATTGGTGCTCTACCTACAGTATCCGGTCTTCATGTTTCTTCTTCTAATGCTATACCAAGAGATTCTCCTTCTATAAGATGCCTCTTGCTGGTAGTAGCTCTTTCTCTCTTTTCCTCTCCCATCTCTTATTACTTAGTTGGCTGAACATCATACATATTTTTCCTCTGTTCCCTCTAGAAATACATAGCTTATAATTCTTCATACATTTCAGGAATGGACCCCATTTCCCAATGGCCCTGCTCTTCTGTTTTTCCCTACCACCTTTGAATTTTATACCATGGCAGAATTTGACCTCTGCGCACGCATTGCCAAATATTTTGAATACTTGAAATAGTCATATGATCGAGAGATGCCTCTTTGGTTGGAAGGGTCAGAATCCAACTTAAATATGGTTGAAACAATTACCTTTGTCATTTGTCTATCAGTCAAACAAAATTTACAGAGTGCTAACATTCCGGTGCCGTTGTCGAGGAACGAAAGTGAAATTTTCCCTGGGAAAGAATGACATAGTTTATTTCTAAGGTTTGAGAGAAAAAAAAACTTAGACACATATTGGCTATATTCCTGCTCTCGCGACTCCACACATCAAAAAATCAGTTTGAAGGTGATTCCACTAGTAGAAGAATCCAGAAAGTTAAATTTTCACTAGCGTCTTCACTGTCCAAAGACTCAATAGCCTAAATATTTTGTTGGTGACTCCATTCAAGCTTCAAATATGATTCAGAAACTCCACTGGAAGATGAGATCCCTTGGCAGAGGTATGAAAGGACATCATGGGAGAAAACAAGTACCTAAAATTGAGTTTTTTCCAAGACATAATATTTTTTGTTATTAATTACCTTTCGTCTTTTCCTCAACATGCTAATTTTTTTTTTCTTCACCTACTGCATGAGAATGATGATCATTATAATCTTGAAATTGTATATCCTCCTCTTAAAGTTATACATATATCTCCTTAGTTTATCACTGATTTTGATCAAAATCTCCCATCCGAGCCATGTGATAACCATGACCAAGTTTATGAGCTTCATGAAACCAAGGCTGATATTTCAACTCCTGTACTTGATCCAATACCTTCCAAGACTCATCACATATACAAACCCTTAAAATTACCCCACATCCTTCATGATTTTCCTCCAAAGCACTATGAATACTTACCTGTGTTTGATGGGGAACATAGTGCCATCACAGCTCAAAAACACATCCAAGAGTTTGAGCATTTTATATATTTGTTTGAGATTGACCATGACGATGTTTGTATGAGGGATTTCTCTCAATCCTTGAAATGAGATACCAAAGAATGGTTTAAACATTTTCAACCAGAGACAATTAGCTCATGGGAAGAATTGAAGAGTGTTTTTTCGAAGTTTTGGGGTAAGAAGATATCTCTGGACCTACAACTTACAAAATTCTATGCCTTGAAAGGACAAAGTAATGAAACTATTTCCACATTTAGTAGAAGGTTTTCCAGTATTTATTATGATTTTCCCAAATAAATTCAACCAACTGAAGTTGCTTCCATGCTCCAGTATGCCACTACTCTTCACCCAGATTTGTCTTTCCTCCTGATGGAAAGAAGACCTAATACCTTACAACAAATGTTTAATGATGCTCGAGATATTCAACACAATATCCTAGCATGTGAATAGATCTAAAATGAGGGGTTGGGTGCTCTAGGACATAAAAATGAATAGGAACATAGAATGTTTAACTGGGGTCTTGAGCACAAGATTGATAATATCATAGGTCCTATTGAAATTTTGAATGCTAATGATTTTGCAAAATATTGTATTCCACTTATTGAAAGAGAAGACACTTATATAGCTTCTAATCCACCCCATAAAAATCATGGAGCTAATTTTTTCATATATTCATTTGTAGATAGTCAAGAAGATAAGTTTTCAAATTAGCTTGTTGAGAAATAGGTTTATGCTCCAAGTTTTTTCTTGCTAGATGACATTGCAAATGTTGCTGATTTTCCTATATATGATGAATATAATGATGATTATGATATTGAATTCTTAGAACAACCAACTGGATGTTCTCTCATTGAAAATGTTCCTTTTCAGCAGTGTAGTGAGATCCATCAACCTACATGTCACAGTTACAAAGAAGAAGGCACTGAAACAACTGAAGAAGATTCTTTACCCTTATGCTTTTCTTCATTTAAATTGTTGAAATAAAATTATAAGATCATCATTGAAACAAAGGAATGTGTGTTGATGCCAAATCACACTAATTCACTGAAACAAATTGACAAGAAATTGCAGCCATTGGTCAAAGAGGAGTTTGAAAATAAGTGTGTTCAACAATCTAAAGAAATCGAAAAATATGCATATGAAAGAAATGAAGGAAATGAAGAAGATTTTGAATCAAGTGGAAGAACCTTGCCATTGTTCTTTTCTTCTTTCAAATTGCTAAAGCAAACTGTTTATAATGTTTCAGATAAAAAACCCTCCAGTCATGATGTTGAATCTGAAGAAATAAATGGACTTACAAATGAAAACTTTCTCCCACTATGTTTTTCTTCCTTTGAATGGTTAAAAACAAATCAGGAGAAAATAGAGAAATTTTATCAAAGGATTGTTGTCAAAATTCATTTGCCTTCTCCTGAAATTGATGAGGACATTCCACAATATCTCCAAGAAAACAAAGTGCTTCAGAAGTGTTTTTCTTCCCCTACTAATAATGTGGTTGTTCAAATCCAAAGTGGCTCGGACGTGGATGAGGGCTCTAAAACCCCGTCTATAGAGACTTTAAGGAGTAAAAAAGAAAATGACGTAGAGTTTCAGGGAAGCAACAAAACAGTGTATGTCATGATTAAATTAAAAACACAGAAATATAATAAAGAATCAGTTGTTCTATTTGATTCCTTTGAAAATCATGGTTTTGAAAATGCATCCATGAGAATTCTAGACTGTGAAATAGTTCATCTTGTTAGATTTTCACATTTACAAGGAGATTATGAACAAGAACTAATTTCCATTTATTCATTTGAAAGGAAAAATGATAGTTCTCAAGAAAATTTCCAGAAGGTTAATAAAACCAAACCATAATTGTTTGATGAACAAGAGGATAGCCTTGATACACATAATATGGCTGTCATATTTGAAGGCGTTCAAGAATGTATGAATGTTTTTGTTGAGATGCATGGAAAAGTAGACAAACCTATTGCTGCCATTCCATTTGAAAATGTTCTTAGAAATGAAGAAATAGAGCAAGAGCAACAAACACTTATGAATGAGGCTTGTCTTCTTGTTTTGGTTCATAAAAAATAAATGTTCTCTCATGTGTTTTATGAGCCTGTGGCATGCTATATGGAGAATTTTAACAGTCATAATTTACAGCTTATGATGGGTTGTAAGATTACAAATGAAGATGATGACAAATCAATGTCAATATTAACTACCAGAGGTGTCATTTCAGCCAACACTGTCTTCCGATTCAAAAGATTGTTATTTCCAGCAGTCACATCAGATTTTTCAGCCTCTTAGTGGAAATCAACAGGGTAAATCACCTGAAAAGAAGAATGCACGGGAAGAAATGAAACATGATTGTTTTTTTATGCATGTGTTGGAAGATCCATTTGTAGTTTTGCTAGAAACAATAAATGGTCCCAATAATTTTGAAATTCTAAGATTCAAATTCATATATAACTTCTCGAATGGGTTATCAGTGAACAGGCTTTGGAGAAAGCATGTACAAAATAAACAAGCAGTGGATAAAATGTTGGCATTGCTGCATTAACATTTTGATTTCATTTGATTGGTAGTACATTTGGGTAGTTAGGGTAGGTAGGCGTAAATAAGCTTGTAGATCAAGCATTTTCAATTTTTGGTCTCCAAATAAATCGTTCAACCTCTAAGTGAGAGTAGTGTGTAGATTGCGATTTTCAATGAACATTAGTGACAACTCAAGGTATGATACATGCCTGTTGTGAGAGAAGCCCCAATGGATAAGGCACAGGGTCTACTATTCTTTGCT
>JASDQU010012354.1:194159-207073 GCA_032191745.1 Picea mariana
CCCTACGTCACAGCATAAATTTCCACATCAAGCCACGCCACACATTACAGACAACGCAGAAAAATCGAGATTATTAGCAATGGCAACCTCATGCCCAGAGTCAACTTTCAGTTAACAGCGAGTAAAAGAATTTAGCTTGCACTCTCCAGGCAAAGCCTTGGCTAGATCCGGGTCGATGCCGAACATGTAAAGAAGCCATGGATACTTATTTTCCAATTCACAGAAGCACGTCAGATTTGCAGTCCTTAACACACTGCAACAAGCTTGAACCGGCTGCGCAGGAGGCCGTACACTAAAGTGTGTTACTGCGGGCATACATGGCATTAAATCATCCTTATTCACATTGCATATTATAATATAACCCCGAGCCACAGAAATTCTGGCGAGCAAAGATAGCATAGCAGCTGCCATGGCAATTATCTTCATGGGCTTCATCCTTCTAATATTGCTTGCGCAGAGTAAACTAAACTTGAGAATAAGTGCGGCTATGCTCCTGCATTTCCCTTCCCACTTATATAGCAGAGCGGTTTTCATAAACCAGGCCGTTTTCTTTGGTCTGGTGGCTCCCATTAGGTCAATTGGACCCGTGATTCTGCCATTGTTGTCGCATTTCCCTTCCCGCTTATATAGAAGACTGGTTTTCATAAACCAGGCCGTTTTCTTTGGTCTGGTGGATCCCATGTAGGTCAACTGGACCCGTGATTCTGCCATTGTTGTCCGTACAAATAAATTGTTTTTCTTTGTAAATACCCATGAAGGACCTGACAAGAATCTGTGAACAGGCTGTAATCTTATCTGTACTTATAATAATTCGAAGTCACGAGCTCAGCGGCTGTACATGATAGCATTGGTTTGACCAAACGGCCATGGAAGTTGGTCACAGCAAAATTAGCATTGGCATGATGGAACATTGGTGCACAGAGAGACAAAGGAGCATTGGCATGACAAGAATAATATATGTTTTGCATTGTGCTTTTTTTTTTTTAATTAATTTGTTTTTTATTGTGTTTTTTAATTAATTGGATGGAAATTTATTGGGCACTTTTTTTTATTTTGAAGATGATATTTCAAAAATAGTATTGGGATAAATTAAATTTTATAGTTATTTATGAAAATTAAATTTAGATGAAATAAAACACCTTTAAACACAAGTTACTAGAACTAAATTCAATTAACATGTTCTATATATTTGTAATGTACAGTTTGAGTGGGTCCAATGGTTAAGAACATGTGTTTTAGGGTATGTATACCTTCGTAGACTTTACCAGTCAAATCGCTGGGTAGAGGGGGTCCCTTATCCCACAAACAAGGGACCCAAATATTGTTATTATTATTATTATTGTTATTCTAATACTATAAACACAAATCACTAAAACTAAACCCAATTAAAATATTCTATATAATTATTATTCTAATACTATATCTGTTTTGAGAACATAACTAGTATCTCATATGAATCAGAACAATCTGAAATTACCAGTCAAATCCCTGGGTGAAGAAGGTCCCTTATCCCACAAACAAAAGACCCAAATATTGTTATTATTATTGTTGTTATTCTAATACTATAAACACAAATCACTAGAACTAAACACAATTAAAATGTTCTATATAATTATTATTCTAATACTATATCTGTTTTGAGAACATAACTAGTATCTCATATGAATCAGAACAGTCTGAAATTAAGAAGGCCAGCTTCCACCTTTCAAATATGTTTTCGTCTCTGTTTTTAACAATACCATCTTTTATTTATTTTATTAAACAATATTATATCTGTTTTGAGACCATGACGGGTATCTCATATGAATCAAAACAGTCTGAAATTAAGAAGGCCAGCTTCCACCCTTCAAATATGTTTTCGTACCCTGTTTTTAAGAATACCATCTTTTATTTATTTTATTAAACAATATCACTCTTTTATTTATTTTATTAAATAATATCACTTTTTATTTTTTAGTTGGAGTCGACATTTTTTTCCCCATAATTCATCGTTATGGGTATCTACACATTTGCTAAAGTTTGTGGGTATTTACACATTCGCTAGTTATATTTTATGATTAGAAAATTAAAAAAAACTATAATGTAGTGAAGTATTTTATTGTTTTTAATGAATTTGTTCAATTATGAAATATAAAAAGTTAACACTTGAGAAATTAAAGTAATTGTAAGGTCATAAGTCAAGAAGTACAAGTAGAAATATAAAATTTGTGAATTAGTAAAAGACATTTTGTTGTATTGGACCATGCGAAATGAAGATAAGGGTGGATGCACATTTTATTAATCATATATATATATATATTAATAAAATGTGTATTCATCCTTATTTTCATATATATATATATATATATATATGTTGTGACCTTTGGATTCATTTTTCAAGGTTTTTTGGACTCCTGACGTTCGTTACAATAGCTTGACGTTTCATATTTTGTTAAGTGGGTAACCCTAATGGATTGTATTTCCAACATTTCCCCCCTTAATCCGAAGGGGTGTATGTGAGTGCATGGTGAGAACTGATATCTGAAAGTGGGAAGTTGAAATATGGAAGTGTACAATTGTTGATGGTTGAATGTGCTCTCTGAATCTAGTGGTTTTTGGATGAACACAAACCGGCTGGTGATGGTGGTTTAAGGAAGACCACAAACCAATCTGGTGGTTTAAGGATGACCACAAACTCTAGAAACCTGCTCTAGGCTTAATGGTTCACGAAAAATTTCGTAAGTAAGATAGAAGCTAGACGTTGATGTCTTCTGCTAATTGGAAGTGCTCTCGATGCTGGTTTAAATATAACCATAAACTATGATGTAGAAGAAGTTGAAAATCTTCTGCTAAGTGGTGGTTTAAGGAAAACCACAAATTGTTGTCTAGCAGAAGTTGAAGGTCTTCTACTGAGTGATGGTTTAAGGAAAACCACAAACCAATCACGCTCGCTTGTTGCTGCTTGACTAATAGGACTTTGAAACTAGAACCCGGACTATCAATCACTGATGATGTCCCCCCGTGTCAGGGACAAGGTGAGAAGATGCTAATCCTTTCACTGCAAGATGCATCAATACTCGAGAGTGAATTCATCGATATGACTAAGATATCTTCTTGACTATTGATGACCATCACCAAGAAGGAATCCACCCATAGTGGTTCTTTACTCTTGTTGTTGTCTTGGATTTGAAACACCTATCTAAAGTATGATTATGCTGTCCAAAATGCTCGCAAGGATGAAGATCGAAGCATTGATCTTCAACGTGGACAAATCCCCGACAGTGTTGGCATATTGGAATTTGCTCTTGAACTGGAGTAGGTGAATCTGAACTTTCTTGAAGAAATCCAACACTCTGAAATTGGATCGGTTTAGTTTAAACCAGATTATGAAAGGTAACATCCTTTTCATATTCGATACCTGTTTTATGGTTGTTCTGCCTGATTTTGTAATGTCCCCAAATATACTAGGCAATGATTTAAGTGTTTTGCTGTGAAAACTACAATATTGTTGGTGTTGCACTTTTGTTAAAAAAATTGTATTCGGATATACTTTATGAAAAATCTAATAGAAGTATTTCCACAAACAATTTTCATGCAATAAATATTACCAATCTAAATACACAGATAATAGAAGTGGCAACATTGGGATACTTTATTATGAATTGAGTCAGGAAATACAACAACAACAAAATTCTAATGGTTTCTATAACATCTTCAACAACACTACAAACTCAAACAAGCAACTTGGAATGATGTCAATAGATGATGCCAATTGCTCCAAGGCTCTTCTATCCCTACAAAAATATGCTCCAACACTATCTATTATGCAAACAACCCACTATTCCACTGTAACTCTCATGGATCTAACCAAGAATGGATTGCAACAATCACCAAACCCCTCTTACGAAGATCCTCGCATGATGAGGCTGAGCAACAAGCAGGGCCTCACATGAGTAACTGTGTTCAACCAACGAGTCTGCCTCCCAATACCATCCTGCAATATTCTTCAGTCTGCTAAGGCCCTCTCGGGACAAGGCCCTCGTGGGACAAGGCTAGGCATTTGGTGGGGCCTCGCTGGATAAAGGTCTTCAACAAGCAAGGGTGCCTCTGATAAGATTCTTGAAACCCTTCTGGTACTTGCAAAAAATGAGATTGACCTCCTCCAGATAATTTCGCAAATCCCCTTTACAAAGATGATAAACCTCCAGTTGAATATGAAACCCACTTTGAAGCTCCAATGGAAATCCTGGATGGATTCCCCTCTTGTCTAGCTAGGATGGATATTGCACCATTGAAACCAAACCAATAGTGGAAGGGTTTTGCTAAACCCTAATGAAGCAATGGCTCCAAGAGCACTTCCAAAATGAGAGATCAAATCATAATTTCAAAATGAAGCTCTGCCCTTCTTTTTATCCTCTTCAATTCCTTCTAGAACTTTCCCCCTTTTGACTAAATCAAACCCTAACCTCATTTTCCCTCCAATTTTAATTTTAATATTAGAAGTCACTTTAAAAATAGTCAAGTAACTTATTAATATAAAGTTACCTTATTTCCTTAATGTCACTTTGAACACATAACATCTCCTAACTAAGTGACATTAATAACCCCTTTTGACTCCCTTTTTCTTCATTGACAAGCCACATAATTCATCTCCACTACCAAACAGGGGAATCCAAAAATGGAGACATGACAGTCCTCCCTTCCCAAAGATTGATTGTCCTCAAGAAATGCCATCACAACCATAGGAATAAAAAACTGAACCAAGTTGAAACTAATGATGATCCCCGGGTCCCAAATCCATCTGAAATATGCAGAGCACCTACCACTCACCATATTTTCCTGCAATGTGCTAACACCAGGGCCCCCTTGAAGGTCACCTATTAGTAGAGAAACTAGATACTGTGAAGACTCATTACACTCTTCCTAGAATGTCCCACCTAGGAAACCGATCAACTGTGCCATATGAATACGCTCTTGAAAGTAACAAATCACTCTCTCATTTGAACCAACTGTCAAACTGTCAACCCATAAAATATCAGGGTCCCATGCTATCACCAGAAAGCACTCATCATGTTGTCCCTACACCACTCTGACCATAAATATTTGATCCTCATGCCTAAAGTGTATCGTCCACACCTGCATCCACAAAATGTAATTCCTCAAAAAATCGTCTCCACTATTGAGGATCATATCTACCTGATGCATATCAGTTAATTCAACCAAACCAAATCTAAAATCAAACATCATAGAGAAGTCTATTTGGTCACAAGTTGATAGGGCATCCATGACACCTAGTCTCCAAGTATCAAAGGGAAAAACCCTAATACTCCAATACCCCCAGCCTACTACAAACATCCAAGCATTGTCCAAACAATCTCCCAATATATCGTCTAACAGTTTCCTCCATGAGAACAAAAGAACCCCATAGATATAAAATTCACCAGGCTCCCAAACTAGCCTGCATGACATTAAGCACCCTCTACTCATAGAATTGGTCTGTAAGGTGCTAATACAAGGATCCACTTGATTGCTCCTCATAATCCAGACAATCATAATCTACATAAAATCATTCAACTCCTCGGAATAATTCTCCTCCAAGAAACCACTCCTAAGCCTCCCAAAAGTAAACTCCAAAAATTCAAAATCGACGCTCACATCTCCAATAGTAGCTGAACTTTCAAGAAAGGAAATCCCAGGGTCCCAAACTAATCCCAGAAAGGTACCACCATGCTAACATTGCACCACTCTTATCATCACCATCGGACCAATGTGCCCAGTCTACATCCTCCTCTCCTGTAACCCCGAGATGAACTCCCTGAAGGGACTAAAACCACTGTCCTAAATCCTCCCCTGCGAATGTGTCTCAGTGAAGTCTAAGTCTACAAATCCATGAACAACCTTGAGTTTGTTTTTCCATATAGATTAAATCTTGACCTCCCCTCTACCGATGTCCCAATGTAGAAAACCACTCACTTTCATGGCTATGTCGATTATCATCATCATCTGAATCAATCTATCACTCAAATGAATTCCTAGATCCCACCACCAAACTGGAATTCCACCACTCCCAATACCTACTAGATGATACTATGCAATATTGGTAACCATCAGAGTCAAAATGAACCAAATTCCTGGTATGACATCCTCTAGTGGAAACCAAGTACTAGGAATCGTCTTTGTGTCTGCTAATCTATTCGTCTCCTACCAAATTGCACCAAAAAATCTGCTATCTCAATCATCGTCAATGTACTCAAGTAATCCTTGGATTCTAAACACCTCCCAGGAAATTATCCTTGTCACTTGTTGTGTCTCATACTCATATGAGTACCCATAGTATATTTCCAAAGGTGAATCACACATATGTTTAATTTTAATGCTTAGCTCATGCACATGTAGTTTATTTCAATTTAGCATGTACTTGAACCATAAACAATGTAGCTACTCTAGTTGCAGTAATCAAGATCACAAGAAGAATAACCATGCACAAGAACAAAATAGTTTATCTTGGGAAAACCCTTCTCATTCAAAGGAAAAACCCATCAATCCTTTGCTATAGAGTCAAGAGAAGATCCCTCACACCATAAGCCCTAAAGCACACAAGAGGGTTCTTCTTTGACTTGGAAAATTGCGCCTAAGAGAAGTGTGTAATTCGGTCATACGCTTAGCTTGAGAGAAGGTTACAATGAAGTGTGTGTGATTAATCCACAATGGGGATATACTCACTTATATATACAATACCTAACAAAACAATAGGTGTGTCTATTGATTCAATAGGGTTGACCTGTACAACTCAGAAATATAATTAATCTTTACACAATATTAATTATCTTTTACATGGAGAGGCCGACTTGTACCCTTCACAATACAAATTGGGGTTACAAAAAATATTACTATGAGACAATATAGCAAGGGATCCACACATCCTCTAGTGCTGAGCCACTAGGGACACGTCCACCTATGCTCAACCACAGGGACATCACTCTCAATAGATCAACTCAACTAAGTCCATAGGATTACCATCTGGAGACACGTCTCAAGTCGACTCAACTAAGTCCATAGGAGTCTAACATGAGACCATCTCAAGTCATCTCAACTCAGTCGAGAGGAGAAAAACAAGAGACCACATGTCATCTCAACTCAGTCTAGAGGAATATGGCCCACCCATCATGTTGGCTCTCTCACAGATCATCTAAACTCAGTCCAGAGGAGAACAACCTAGATAATGTCTCATGAAGCTACAATCAACAACACTCCCTATTAGCTAGGGAGGCATTCTCCACTAGGCCAAGTACTCACGGAAGTACTCGAACTTTGTCCTGGAAAGTAGTTTGGTGAAGACATCTGCAACTTGCTCATGTGTAGAAAGGTACTGCACATGTACTGCTTTCCTCTGCACCATATCTCTGATGTAATGGTATTTGATCTGATTGTGTTTCGATTTATCGTGTAACATAGGATTCTCAGAGAGCTTCACACAACTTTGGTTATCACAATGGATAACAATGGAATCCGTCTCACATCCAAATAATTATGCAAGGAGATTGCGAAGCCACATTGCTTTGCGGACTTCCACACATAATGCAATGTACTCTGCTTCTGTGGTACTCAAAGCCACAAAAGTCAGTTTCTTGCTGCACTAGGAAACTATGGCAGATATCAAGGCAGAACAACAACTAGATGTGCTCTTCCAGTCCACTACACTCCCTGCCCAATCTGCATCGGCATATCCCTGTAATCTCATGTCTACACCAGAGGCATATCTNGTGTGTCGTCTCGGCTGACTCATAAAGTGACTGAGTACACTCGATGTATATCATATATCAAGTCTGGTGTTAACCAGATACATCAATGATCCAATCAGTTGTCTATAAAGATATGGATCAATCTCATCTGAATCAAAAGAAGCCTCATTCATTTTCTTCAAATTCATCACTATCGGTGTAGGAATGGATTTGCAGTTTGTCATCCTGAATTTCTTCAAAATCTCCATTGTCTATTTTCCTTGACTCAAGAAAATATCATCGGTCCTATGCCATACTTCTAGTCCAAGAAGTAGTGCATCATGCCTAGGTCCTTCATCTCAAATTCATAAGTCAATGAATGCTTTCATTCAACAATAAGACTTTCTGAACCAGTGAGGAATAAGTCATCAACATATAGGACCAAAATCAGGCACTCATCACCAACAATGTGGTAGTATAGGTTAGGATCAACAACACTATTGATGAAGCCCAAAATCATCAAGTATCCATCAATATTCTCATGCACGAGGTGCATGCTTTATTCCATATAGGGATTTCTTCAACCTACATACATGATACTCCTTCTCATGTGTCATGAATCCATATGGCTTCTCGATGTAAAATTCTTTCTCAATCTCACCATTGAGAAAGGATGTCTTTACATCCATTTGATGTAGTCTCCAACCCATGGATGCATCTAGGGAAATAATCATATGGATGGAAGTGTATCCAGAAAGAAGATAAAATGTCTCTTCATAATCTATTCCCTCCACTTGAGAGAATCCTCTAGCCAAAAATCTCGCTTTGTACTTCTTGACACTTCCATCAACTGCATGTTTGATCTTATAGATCCACTTGGAGGTCACTACAGACTTCCCTTCCGATCTTGAAACAATACACATCTTTCATCATGATGGACTGATACTCTTCGACCATGAAATCTTGCCAAACCTATTGACCTGTTGATTCTCCATGACAAGAAGGCTCAGTATCAATGATGTAGCTCATGGCTGAAACATAGCTCAAAAATATTTGTGGTCTCTTGCTCTCTCGGAATGTACCACAAGGAGATGCATGTCCCTCTACCTCTTGCAGAGTCCGTTGATCCAAAGAAGGCCTCTTATGGCCTACTACAATGTCTATGGGAAGATCAACTGGATCAACTGGATTTGTAACTATCTCCCTCTGAACTATTGAAGGGGGAGAAGGTACCGTCTCTTCCTTCTTCTCATTGTCAATCTCCATATGATATTATCTAGATCTTCAGAAGGTTATCTCTTCCTCAAAAGTGACATCTCTTCTAACCTCGATTTGTCTCTGAATAGGGATGTAGATCTGGTATGCCTTCAAAGATTCACTATACCGCACAAATGTACCCTTTCTACTTGAAGGGTCTAGCTTGGTCCTTTTTTCCTTGAGTACATGAAAGTATATTAGACACCCAAATATCCTAAAGTGTCCAGCCTCAAGTGTCACTGCGATGAAGGATTCTTCAGGAGTCATGTTCTTCAAAATTTGATGAGGACTCCTGTTCTGAACATACACAGCTATCATGTATGCCTCTTCCCACAAAATCATAGATAGATTTCGATCATGTATCATTGCTTTGGTTGCCTCAATAATGGTTATGTTCTTCCTATCTGCAACCCCATTCTATTGAGGGTTATAATGAACGATGTACTCCCTCTTGATCCCTACCTCAATACATAAATCAGTGAAATCACATGAAGTGTACTCTCCTCCATTATCTGATCTCAACACCTTGATCCTCCTCCCAATCATGTTCTCAACCTGATCTTTAAACTCTTAAAATATTGCAAGGACTTCATCCTTGGTCTTCAATATGTAAATCCATGTCTTCTGAGAGTGATCATCGATGAAGAGCACATAGTACAAATATTCGTTCATGGAAGAAAAAATCATGGGTCCAAAAACATCTGCATGTATCAAGTCCAAGATCCCCTTGGATCTATTGTCACTACTCAATAAGGACCCCTTGACATTATTTCCAAGAGCACAACCTCTGCAAACACCATTATGTTGAACATGTATCTCTGGAAGGAATGTTATCATCTTCCCCAGAGCAGGAAGGGCTCTATAATTTAAATGAACAAGTATCCTATGCCATAACTCGCTTAAGCTGATAGTATCATGTAACAGGGTCTGGACTGGTCGAACAATCAATCTGTACAAACTGTTTAATTGAACACCAATCACTCGGGCATAATGCATGTGTGAGTTCTTCTTCCATGCAATAAATTTTCCTTCATAGAAGGTAACCTTGTAGCCTTTATCCTCTAAGGAAGAAATAGAGACAAGGTTCCTCTTTATCCCAGGTACATATAGTGCCTCACTTAATTGAAGTGGTATGTCAGAATCTAGTTGTAAGTAGAAGTTCCAACTCCTTTCACAATATATCTAGAATTATCACCAAGCACAAAATGTAGACAAGACTCTTTCTCAACAAGGTTTGTAATATTTTCTCTGTATCCAGTCATGTTTCTAGAAGCACCACTTTCAATTAACCAAATATCACTATCTGTAGGAACCGTACCTGAGAATGATGATATGAATAATAATGCTTCATCTTTTATGTATTCATTTCTCTGATGTGGTTCTGGATCAACATCGACAGTGGATGCAAGTTTTCTTCCTTTCTTCTTGGTAGGATAATTTCTTTCAATGTGTCCATACTTGTCACTTCTGAAACACTGAATCCTTGATATGTCTTTTCTATGTTCATGACCTAAAGCTGCTGGAGTTTTCTTGTGTTTGAATGCTTTGTCGAAACTTCTTCTATTTCTTCTGTCTCTCTTTTCTTGAGAAGCAAGAGCTTGATTGTCATCATGATGGGAGTCTTGCACTCCTCTGGCTATAAGTATGGTTTCCTCCTGAGTGCAATCTATCCATAGACGATCAAACTTAGGTAGATATTCTCTTCCACCAATACTTTGAAGAAATGGTTCCCAATGTCTTGGAAGATCATTGAGAGTAGTCATGACAAGTTCTTTGTTTGTTATGGTTTCTCCAATGGCACCTAGATGATCTGTGATCTATGAGATCCTCATGAAGAAGGTGGCAATGGTGTCCGATTTTTTCATCTTGATATTTTGAAGCTGGTGCTTCAATGTAAGAGCCATGTTTGTGTTGTTTCTCTCAAACATCTTCTTCAATGCATCATACATTTCATAGGTTGTCTTCAAGGTAGCAATACAAGGTAGTAAACGATCTCTTACTAAACAGATGATTATCTTCCTTGCTTTGACATCGTCTACCTTCCAACCAACCTTATCTTCATCGGTTGTTGTTTCTGGTAGAGTCTTTTCTATCAAACTTGATAGGTCGTCCTCTTCCAGAGTGATTTGTAGTCTTGATTTCCAGGAGCTAAATTTGCTTGATCCATCAAGCCTTTCCTCCACCAAAGTTTTGTTCCTCATGGTTTGCATATTGTTCACAAAACCTAACGACTAGGCTAGGAAACCTAATGGTTAGGCTAGGCTAGCAATCTTAGGTTTCATTGGACTTATGATTGCTAATAATAAGCCTTGGAAGGTCAGAAGAACCCCGGTGAGCTGCAAAAATCCTTCAACGAGCTACAAAAACCCTAGAAGCTGAAATTATGAAGAAACCCTAGAAACCATAGGGGCCAAAAATAAAAAAAATTTCTTTGATTTGCAATTTGAGGGTTGTTGGAGGTGCATTGTAGGAGGCCATACACACCTATGCAAAATTTATCCCCAACGTTCAAGTGGAAGGTGCAAAAACTAGCAAAAGAAAGAGGATCGTTTTTGCATTTGCAATAAGAAGGTGATGACTGGATTTTCAATGGCTTGTGCAATGGCTCTTCAGGAAATCAACACTGATACCATGTTGAATTTTGATTCTTAGCTCATGCACATGTAGTTTATTTCAATTTAGCATATACTTGAACCATAAACAATGTAGCTACTATAGTTTCAATAACCAAGATCACACGAAGAATAACCATGCACAAGAACACAAGCGTTTATCCTGGGAAAACCCTTCTCAATCAATGTAAAAACCCAAAAATCCTTTTCTATAGAGTCAAGAGAAGATCCCCCACACCATAAACCCTAGAGCACAGAAGAGGGTGCTTCTTTGACCTGGAAACTTGGGCCTAAGAGAAGTGTGCAATTCAGTCATACACTTAGCTTGAGAGAAGGTTACAATGAAGTGTGTGTGAGTGATACACAATGGGGATCTACTCACTTATATACACAATACCTAACACAACAATAGGTGTGTCTATTGGCACAATAGGGCCGACCTGTACAACACAAAAATATAATTAATCTTTACACAATATTAATTATCTTTTACATGGTGGGGCCGACTTGTACCCTTCACAATACAAATTAGGGTTACAATCCCAATATTAATATTTACACAATATTAATTATCTTTTACATGGTATTTTTAAATCCCAATCATCTCTGTTAACATTAGAGATCTTTGTCAAGGAATTTTCCAAAATCTTGTTGAAAGCTTCTACCGTCCCATTTTCCTGAGGGTGATATGGTGTACTCTTCTGGTGATAAACATCAAATTCCTCAGTCATATCCTGGATGGTACTATTAATAAAACATTTTCTTTGGTCACTCATCAAAATCCTAGGATAGTTGAATCTTGTAATCACCTGGTCAAATAAGACGCGTGTTGTTGTCTCTGCGCTGCAATCCTTGAGTGGTGATGCTTCTTCCCATCAAGTTAAATAATATGTCATATTAATGATGTATCTTTCTCCTGACCTTATTGATGGTGGATTAATAGGTCCTACAAAATATGGTTCCCACTTGTCAAATACTTGAAGAGTTACTTGGGGTCTTAGGGGCATCTCATCCCTCCTATTGGGTTTTCCAACTCTTTCAAAGACATCACTGTTTTGACAGTATTATTTTGCATCCTTATGAACTGTTGAACACCATAAACCTGTGCGCAATACCTTATGCATGATATCCCTTCCTGCATAGTTTCCTCCAGCTATTCCTTCACGAGCTTCTGCCAGAACAACGGGTCCTTCATGCTCCATCACACACCTTATTAGAATGCTATCTTCTCCCATCTTGTATAAATGACCTACAATCAATTGATAGTCTGTGGCTCTAACTGCCCAGGTTTTTCTTCTGTGCGGTACTAAACTCCTTTGGCACAACTCTTGTGCTCAATAATTCA
>JASDQU010012354.1:228933-242775 GCA_032191745.1 Picea mariana
GACGAGACTAAATCTAGCAGAAGTGTGAAGTTGATGGGACTCGACATTTCGTGGATCGTGGACGCCGCAAATCAATGGTCTTGGAGCATATCGGGCCAAGAACTAGCGCGGGGGATAATCTCTTGAAAGCAGGCCGATAAGAATACCATGGTTTCATCTTGAGGGCATGTGGCGCCTCCGGATGCATATCGAGGGGAAAAGCGGGTGAGCTTGAAGCCACTCAATTGCTCCCCGAACTCTTGTGTCAAACGTCATTCAATGTCTTAAATCCAAAGGTCACATGTGGAAAGGGATAGTTGATGGCCAACCAAATCATCTTGAGACACTTGTGTGGGAGCCATTTGTCCATGAGATGCCGGGCGAGCGTCGCCAAAAAATTGATTTGAAGGCTCATCATTTGAAATCAAAGACCAAACATGATAAGTCATTATCCATGCAAGGAATTTCGTCCATAACCAATGATTAGCATGCAATGACATCTTCCATTCAAAACATGGGTGATATTACTTTGTCTCTGGCGATTAAAGTTTTATTCCAGAACGGGGTAACCGCAAATCAAATCATTCATCTAATTCTTGTACAACCAAGGGATATAATCTTGTGCTTCCTGGCAAACCAGAGGAAATGGAGAAGATAGATCTAGTGTCCTTCAACAAACCGGGATATTCAAATAATTTCACAAAATTATCAATGAAGAAGAAAGAAAAGCTTGTTGTACGAATATTGGCAACAAAATTTCATACAAAGTCTGCAGATGAACCATGTTCAGGGGAAGAAATCAGATTACATACCATCATGAAGGATTTTATCATCAATGGATATGCATATGGATACCACATTCAATTGTAAAGAGTAAAAGGAGAAAGCAACATAAGAAGGAGGTTAAAGCTGAAATGGTTGAAAGTACTGAAGAAAACTAGCGTGATTGGCTTGATACTTTAAAGGAAGAGATTGCAAACCTGAAATAGATTTCAAGCTAAATTAAGTATGTTTTAGAGAATTTTGTGATGATGCAGACAAGTGGCATTCATGGTAAAAAATATCAAATATGTCATTTTTTGTTTATAACACTCCCTAAAAAGTAGGAGTTCTGCTTTGGAACGTTACACCCTCTGTCACCGATGTCTATTTTTGGAATCTTGGAGAAGATTAATCATTTTGGGTCTCATATGTAATTTATCTATATATATACTATTAAAAAGATAAATAAAAGGTTGGAATTATCGGAAAGGGGCTTGCCCTCGTAGCAGGAGAACTTTGTAATTTCTTATGAATGTTTAATATAAGCAGATAAGGTTTTCTTAGATAGACGAGATTCATCACGGTCTTGATGTTGAGTGTGTTTTCCTTTGTTTCATATTCCATGAATGTGTTTTTGTTGCTAGTAATAGTTCTTAAGTAATAGAAGGAATTCATCTTGTTGGTGCTCCTTCTCACATCGATTATACTTGTTATGTGTTTATTGGTTTCTGGTTCAGAATTCACTTGTGATTAGTGCTCTTCTTGCAGTATTCGACCTTCATGTTTCTTATTCTAATGCTATACCAAGAGATTCTCCCTCTGTAAGACGCCTCTTGTTGATAGTAGCTCTTTCTCTCTTTTCCTTTTCCATCTCTTATTACTTAGTTGGCTAAACATCATACATATTTTTCCTCTATTCCTCCATATTTGGAGTGCATTCCAAAATTGGTTTTTCTCCCCAAAATAAGCTTGCGCCAACAACCGCAGTCCATAATGAGCTGGACCATTTATCCCACTCCTGATCAATGGTCACGATCTCTTCCTCTGCAATATCATTCAACGATGGATCACCGTCAATCCATATCGCGGATCCAATATGGACTGTTTATTCTCCTCTAATTATATTTCAAATTGGTGATGTGGGTCAACACGGAACCCCGAGCACTTTGAAACCTTTCTTCCACATGTCATCCCCTTAGTGGACACCTTTATTTCAGCATGACGTATCTTTTCATCGAGACATCATGACTTACAACACTTATTATCAACCAAAAAATCTTGATGGCCGCGATCCACCATAAGGAGAATCGTTGATCAAGATTTATCCAGTTGAACCTCCATCATCGATCTCCGCTGAACAACTACCAGGGTTCACCTAGGGTTGCCTACGTGGACTTGCCACATGTCACCTAAATTAATGAGTTTCGTGCGTGGAAGTTTCTAATTGGACATTGACATGTGTCACTTCTTGAATTGGTCACATGTCATTCTCTGAGTGGCTGCATATGTCATCCTAATGTTTTTCATTATCGAGACCTCGATAATTTTAGGCTCTCCAATACCTTAAAACCTTTGTTGCTTGCAGTATTCTATAACAAGAACAATCGACTTGGATCTAGATCAAACGATTGTGATTCTAACTTAACTTCCTTGTGTATTTTAACTCCCGATACACTGTCGGCCATCATTCTGGCTCAGCAATGGATGGCTATATATTATTCTCACCACCAGACTATCGAGACTTCTACGGAGTCCTTCTAACTCCGATCCAATGGTCAGGACTTAATTGTGGGGTGATCCTATGGTTACATGTGGTCTCTCCTTCATGGTATAATTAGATGCGATTTGGATCGTTGATCCTTCCAATGATCAATGATCAATCAATACTGTATCTTCTTCTATGCACCCAAACCTGTAACACTTAACTCTGCCTGCAAACAATAAATCTTGAAACCCATACAAATGCTAACTCAAGAGATCATTTAGTAATACACCGAGACATAAAATAAACACACAAAGATTCTATTGGTGAATATGTACACAATTTACATAAGGCCTTCTCATCTTCCTATCCTGATTTACATTTAATTGGCCTCTGTTCAGTGTTTTGGCCACACTCGGCTTCTTACACACTCCTCTCTACCTCATCCTCACTCTGTCTCTACACACACACTTGATTTCCTATAGGATTACAATTTTAAGCATGGAAGGTTAACTTCTATCCCATCAACAAGTCCCTAAGATTATGCAACTAACAACCATAATAACACTCTCGTACTTTACAATTGATAAGGATGAAATGGAATCAGATCCTCCATACTTAGGATAATCTACCTAAACTCAACTAATTGCTCAATTAAGCTCTTATTCTCTAAATAAGGAAAAATAAATCATATCCTTCTAGAATCCCACTAAAACATGAGAATTTACATTAATTTGATGTTTAGGGAACCCCCTCCCTTAGTAAATGTAAAGATCCCTAGGTCAAATCAACAATATTGATTTTGAAGGTGACATACTCCTGCATCACATGAGAGCTCCAATAAGTTATTTGTATTTTATTGTTTTTCAAGTCTACCATAGAAATTGTGTGGGCTTGGTAGTTAATATGAAATATATGAGGAACGTGGGATATTTTTCTCATGAATTGGTTTATAATTTGGTTAGACCTCTAGTTTAAAGTTGAGTGGTTGCAATATCCAAGGGAGTAGTCTCATTTATTCGTAATTAGTCATTCTCAATATGGAGTACAGACCATGTCTTCAACAATGAGAGCAAGAAAGAAATAGCTCAATGTTTCTATTGTTGTTCCTTTCTAGGTTAAATATAAATTTATTGAAGGGCCTCCACCAATGTGAAAATAAAACTCCATCAATTATGGGCATGGCCACCAATTGAGCCTTAGAATTGGAAAAATAAAAGAATACCATTATACATTAGAAGAAGGAAGTATATGTAATCAGGGACAATAATTCCCTAGAGGCGGGTAGACATATCTTGGGCCTCTGGGATTAGGAGAAGGAATATACAATAACCTTAGTTATCATCAAGGGGAAAATTTTGGAACTGAAGGTTTCTCTAGAAGCCCTCACAAATCTAGTGGTGCACATCTTAGCCTTCATTAACCCTTACACATGCACACAAACTATTTGTTGTCTATGAGGAATTTGTTCCCTCCATGGCGAACACAGACTCTATAGTACTTTCTAGAAATTAATACTTTATTGGAACTTATAAGGTGATGTTAGTGGCCTAGGAACCTGGGTGGAATCAACTACGAAATCCCTAAATTGGCCTTAATTTGTGTGTTATAGGAATACATTTTTTTAAAAATTGATCTATTTTAAACTATATCTATAAAGTTTGTGTGGACTATCAAACACAATAGTATATAGGATGTTTTTCTCTTGTATCTAGTTACTAATCCAACTCTACTATTTTTTTTTTTATGAATGTTGTCCAAGTATAGTTGTGAAATTTTTTCTAATACTAAAACAATCCTTATTGTAAAAACAATATAACTAAATATCAACATAGTTAAATGATATTAAAAATATTTCATATGTCATGGATTGAGGATTGAATCATCATAGATCCATCTTATCTTTGGATATATTAAAAAATAAAATGAATATAAAATAATGTGAGTGTATACATACACACAAATATTTCATATTCTTTTTTTATATTTGGATTTAAAATTTTTATATTTTGATTTATAATAATGTTAGTAATCTAATCTATATAATTTTTTTTATAGGACTACCACTATAACCTCTAGGTTCCATAAGTATGGAGAACATTTCATATCACGACACTTTTCTAATTGAACTTTCCCAAAAAAATATCATCTAATCTATAATAACATTAATCTATAATAACAATTAATAACATAGATAAACATATTATTTGTTTTATTTACTTTTAAATATTATATAGATTAATATTATATTATATTTCATTTCATAGATACATACTCATCTCCCTTATATCTATACTCATCTCCCTTATATTAAATTGTAAAATTAATTTCAATTTTTCAATGCAAAATTATTACAATAAATAAATTAAATTTAATATGGAGAAATTATGAAATTTTAATGATTAAAATTTTTAATTTAAACTACAACAAAGTAGTTATTAAACTTTCCTAATATTTTAAAAACACATATCATTAGAATTTTAGAGACGATCATCGTCCGAAGAAACTTTTGCAGATATTATTAGAAGGCTATGGGCCCTTGGCCATTGCCAAAATGAGAATACAGTTTTTCCTATTTTTTTTTTTGAATTTTAAAAGATGTTAGGGTTATTTTTAAGTTGCAAGAAATATCTACTTTGATAGTGTCTTAGTATCCAAAATGTTTCAAGAATCCAAAAGATGTAAAAAAGCTTTGGAAATGGGAAATGTTACTCACTATATTATACAATGTTTCTATATTTGGAAACATTGTATGATATGATCCAAAACATGTACAAAACGTTTTGGAAATGTTATTGACTATATTATACAATGTTTCTATTCCATTGTATGGAATGGTTGATGATATTTATAATGCATTTCAATGATTTTCAGTCTTACCGACTGACGACGAGAGAAGGACTTACCGCCATACAAGATTGAGTTCATCATCACAGGAATGTTTTGGTGGTTTTTTTTTTAATGTTTTTAAATTTATTTAAATACTTATAAGGGGTGTAAAGGGTATTGGATTTATAGGAAAATATCTCTTTATTTATGTTAATGATCTTTTAAAAACAAATAGAGTTAGGAGATTGATTTGTGAGTAGTTTGGCATTTTGATAATTAATGGTAATATTAAATTTTTAAAGCAAAAGTTGACATTCCATTTTATCTTATCTTTTTCATCATTTTACTTAAATTTGTTAACATTACCATTAATTGTTTGACAATATTTGAGAACAATCATGACCTCATCACACTTCATATGGAGAAATTAAATTTCATATTCTATTTAGAATTCAACAAACTTAAGAGTTCCTAGCATTTCAAGATTAACATGATTATAGTATTTTCATAAGTTATATTATGCATACAAATATGAAATTTGCATTAGTCAAAACCACCAAACCATAAAACTTTGAAACATGTAATCATTTATGAAAATTAATACAGAAATGAGTTTCCCTTTAAAATGTCATTATATACATTATTCTTATTTTCTTACAAAATAATGTGTTATTAAAAAAGTTATATATCCATATATATTTTGAATTTTTTTATATTACATTTCTCTTCAAGTCTAAAAAAAAATATAACATTTTCCTTATAAATCTATATATTTTGTATTTTTTTATATATTGCATTTCTCATACATACCAACTATTTGGAAGGGGCCACTTTTTCAAACGTTTCCCCTTCAAAAACTTGTACATGTTTTCATTATTTTAATTTTTTATTTTAAATAAATATTTTTTAATATAATTATTTTATATAAATATTTAATGTATGGAGTAGAGTAAGGAAACACAAAATAACAATTTATAGATAAACTTGTACATGTTTTCATTATTTTAACTTATTTTTTTAAAATAAATATTTTTTAATATAGTTATTTTATATAAATATTTAATGTATTGAATAGAGTAAGGAAACGCAAAATAACAATTTATAGATAAATTTATAATAAAAATACATTGTTATTTAATTTTAATAATTTAATAGAATTCTAATTAAAATGTATTCTTATTTAATTATAATAGAAATGTCAAGAAAGTTCTAAATGTTTTACTTTTTATAGATTATTTTTACATAATATTTTTTATAAATTTCAATATATTGAATACAATACATAAAATACAAAATAACACTCCATGAATTTATTTATGATTAAAATGCATTTTTATTTAAATTTAACAATTAAATTTTAAGAAAGGTTAAAATAGTTAACTAATTTATATTTTCTATATAACAATTAAATTCTAACAAAAATTAAGAAAGGTTAAAATAGTTGACTAATTTATACTTTTTAATTAACATATAATTTTTTAACAAAGATTAAGATAGTCAACTAATTTATACTTTCTAATTTTAAAGGTTTAAATATTAAGAAATAACAAAATTACATGTTATTACAATTACTCATTAATATAAATGTATTTTTAAAAGATCCAATAATAAGTAGAGTTAATTTTTAAGATAAGTTTTATGCATTATGTATGTTTATTTTTCAGTCTTAATTTTATATATAAAAATAAAATTGATAAATTATTTTTTTACAATGACAATGATGATAATAATAACAGTTTAATAATGATAAAACTATGTAGTAGTAAAAATTAAATTTATTAGTAAAAAGCATGCAATAAATGATGGAATAGAAATATTATTTTTTTTACTTCATTATTTTATTTTGAGCATATTTCAAAATTGTGAAATGACTTTTTTTTTTAAATACTATCTTAAATTCATTTTAAACTTGGATCTATCAAGTACTTAGATGGATCCAATTTATTAAGGTGTATTTTTATTTATTATTTCATCCATGTCAAGTTTTACAAGGCTGGTGCAGTAATCGTTAAATAACTTGAAACTTTCTTCAGTTATTTAACTAGTAAAGTTTATGGAAGTATACATATCCTACCCAGTAATCGTTAAATAACTTGAAACTTTCTTCAGTTATTTAACTAGTAAAGTTTATGGAAGTATACATATCCTACCCCTCTGGATTGGATTTGAACTTGTGACCTGTTAAGAGGAAAGAGATGTTCTTAACCATTAACCCATTCAATCTGTATAATAGCTTTATAAGCTACTGCTGATATCCATATTCGATAATGTAAAGTGCAAACTCCCCAAATATTGGCTGGCATGAAGAGGCATTCCTGACCATTAGCAGAGATACTATGTGGACTCGCATAAATAATATCGCTTTATTCGCATGATAGGGAGTGCCCACACCAGATTTCTGAACGATGGCAAATCAAATTCGGAGAATTACTCAAATATTTGCACCTTTCCAAACCAGATTTCTGAATGATGGTAAATCAAATTCATTTGCACCTTTCCAAACCAGATTTCTGAATGATGGTAAATCAAATTCGAAGAATTGCTGAGATATTGGCACCTTTACAGACCAGATTTTTGAACGATGGTAAATCAAATTCGAGGGATTACTCAAATATTTGTACCTTTCCGAAGGTTTAATGAAACTACCTGAAAAAGATTATGTTAACGCATAAGAAATATAGTTGCGTCGCAAGCCTTATATTAAGCATCTTCTGTAAGAAACGCGTTGAACATTATTGTAGAATGATAAAGTAGGGGAAGAAACATGTGTCAAAGAATGTAGAACAAAAGCGTAATGGTAAAATACGGAAGAAACATGTTTCAGAAGCAATGTATTACAAAATGTTCGGCCGTTGGAGATTCATTGCTTACAACCCTGGATCGAGTACGGGAAGAACAAAATGTAGATTCAATGTAGAACAAAATGTTGGATCGTTGTCTCCGAGGTGTAGGATAGTCGGTGACGGAGTGTGTTGTTAAGCCACTCCTTCTTGTTAAAGTTACCGGTTCGAAACCTGCGGGGACAAAAAATCCAACCATGTTAAAGGTTGGTGTGGCTCAAGCCGGGTGCGATCCCCGGGTGATTTTGACGGCTTAGATGCCCCTGAGTCGCAGTTTCTCAAGCCACAGGTTAATCACAGATCCTGCACAAATTAACAAACAAAAAAAAAATGTTGGACCGTTGAAGATTCAATACTTACCACCCCTGATCGTAAATAAATTGTAGATCCGGATTATCGAAGGCCAAGCCGAAAAGAACCATTGACTTTGTCTCTGGGCCTCCATAACCGAATCTACATTTAGGTTAAGGATGGTCACTTACCAACGATATTTTTCCACTTAAATTTGTTATTTTGCACTATTTTACAATTGAATTTGCCGTTTGATATCAGATCTTTCTCATAATTTATAGGGTTTGAAATTAGCATTTAAATTCGCCCCTATACAACTTTATTTTCATGGGCGAACTATACAACTTTATTTCCATTTTCATGGGCCAAACAAAACAAGCTCGTAAAGCGTTTTTACATGAGCGTCTCCTTTGCATTAACAACTTACTCATTATACAAGTGATAAACATTTGTTTTTTGCTACGAGCTTTATTTGGAAACCTTTTAGAAAGGTTTGAAGTAGTTGTTATTTCTTTTGCATTAAGTAACTTAATGAGTGTAAGGTCTTTCCCTAGAACGGATAACTTCGTCCAAGTCTTCAAGGAAGCGGAATTTGGGGTTGCTTTGCCATTCAAGTGTTGTGTTAGTTGGGAAAATGGGTGCCTTGGGCATGTGAACCTGCCAAGGGGCTTGTCTAAGTATGAAGTGGCCAAGAGATTGGGGAACGTTGACATTAGGAACACACCAAGGGACGCGATGGTTGATGAACGCATGGGTTCATTTGGGTGAACACATGGGTTCATTTGGGTCACCGACTATGTAAAGGGACATGATGATTCATTTGGGCAACCAAGTCTACAAAGAGGTGCAAGATTGCGTTTGAGCATGATGGTTCGTGAAGGGGCACAACACACCCAAATGACGCGACGATTTGCGATGGTGACCTTTGGAGTCCCTATAATAGATTAATGGTGCACAACCAAGGGAGGCAAATTTGAAGAAAAAAGAGAGCAAGATCAATTCTATGATTTTGAGGAAGGCTTAGACGAAGAGGAGCTCCCTCCCTCAAGGAGCCAAGTTGCTCCACATGGGAGGACTTGTGCGGCCTTGAGGTGATTATGTGGACAGAGTTGGGACAACCTTCTTTTGGGCTGAGTTTGGGGGAAGTCTTGTCGCAGGTCTGTATAAGGAATGGTGGGAGATAGAACTGCAGGTCTTTGTGAAGTCTCGCAATAGAGAAGAGATGGCGAGTGTTTGGTGGATGTACGTTTGGGTGCTCCACAGAAGTTGCAAAAGATGTTACGACGGACAAATTTTGGCGTGACAAATATGTGTATGAGGGTCTTGGTGAGGTGAGGTGAGTTGTGACTCTGCCCAAGTTGTAAACTGAGTAGGTAGTTCTCATATTGTAATAGTTTTACAATAATAGGACCTAGCCAAGTGTTAGGCATGGTTTCTGTTGTCTGCACTATATTTGTGTTTCTCTTGTTTGTTTCGCAAGTGTTCTCTTCATTTCATGGATGTATGCTTATATATGACTAAGCGTTAATCTGTTAAAAATTGTCTAAGTACACAAGATTTGCATTAGAGTAGGAGTGTGACTAGCTCATAGCCTAGAACGAAGTATGAGTATGCTCTAGGTGAAGAGACGTAGTCTAGAAGAAGTATCATTGGTGTTTCCAAGCTGCCAAGTGAGAAATGTCATGGCATCGCACGCCCTCAAGAGGTGCATGATCGCAAGATTCGGCTAGGCGAACTATGAGGATGTGAAAACGAGATAATAAGGGTTGTTCCATAATTTTTCAAAACAAAAATGATACAATTAGGAAAGTTTGAAAAAAGTGTCTTCATCTTCAACTATATGAAGGGACACCTTACCAGGATTACCTAGCATCTTTAAGGCTCCAAGAGTTAATAGTCATTGAAAACTAAAACCAACATGATGATACATAAGTTAACCCTATCATTTCGCTGCAATGGAGTAAAACAATCAACAATGGAAACCACTGATATGTCAATAATCAAAGTATAAAATAAAATCAACATATCAATGGGAGCTTCATGAGAATTTCTCTTGTGCCTATTTTAATAGGCATTTGAATTTATTTTTGCAGCTAGTGAAAATTTGTGCATTCCCCTAGCTTGATGTTGCCACCACTCCAGGCACATGAAGATTGTACACTTTGAGGTGATTCTTATACTTAAGAAATCATTACACACACAAAATAACTGTTCTACTTATTTATTATTCAATCAAATACATATTTATACAAAAAATTTGTGCTTAATATAGATAGACTATCTTAATTATACAATTCATTTATTAACATATATTTCAAAAACACATAAATAGAATCTAAATCTAACAAACTTCTTAATAATAAAATCTTAAACTAAACACAAAACAAATAGGAGTTAATTACCACAACATCTATTTTGTTGTAAACCTTATTATATTCATAAAATAATTAATTAACAATGATGCATGCAACTCAACACAAATAGAACATGAAGTTGAGAGTTCGGATGGACTATGAATGCTGCCAAACAAAGTGAAGAACGTAGTAACTTCAATGAAATAACTTCAATGAAAGGTGAGAGTCATTTCTCCCAATGTAATTAGAGTTTATTATCGATGTATGTGCTGGTTCAGAATTTGGTGCTGGCTTCTTTCCTGCTTTTAGCTTGCTACTGTAGTTGCTGGTGTTATTACCAAGTGGAGGGTAGTGTCAGGAGGGCAGAGACGCCCATGGTAGAATGTGACTCGTGAACACGAGGCATCACGCATAAATTTTCATTTTTTAGACTGAGTTAATGATTGATTTTTGAAATTTAAAAATGAGTGAGCGGATAGATTTTTTTAAGGAGTTAAACATTGATTTTTGAAATTGTTTATTTTTAAATATAAAAATTTTGACAAAGATAAAAAAAAAATACGCATACAAGAATTGCGTTTTAAAAAAAAAAAATTCTTTACTTTTAATAAAACACAAAAATTCTTTTCTTTTAATAAAAAATTATAAAATACTGTTGTAATTTTAAAAATATTAATCTAAAACTTTATAAAATAAAGCAGATGAAATTAATCTAGTCATTTGATAAATGTTTAGAGTTGATGACATCTTGTTACTAGTCTAGTGGGGAGAGTAACAATCATTCCTTCCATCCATCTAAACTACATACAATATAATACATTTCATTTTATCATTTTATATATTTGAAGTCTCATTATTATTATATACTAGTCATTTGATGAATGTCTAGAGTTGATGACAACTTGTCACTGACCTAGTGTGAAGAGTAACATTCATTCCTTCCAACCACCCAAACTACATCCAATATTATACATTTCATTTTATTATTTTATATATTTGAAATCTCATTATTATCATTTTATATATTTGAAATCAATGAAATTTGTCTCAAAAGCAGTGTGAGCAATGTGAGAAAAATCTTATTACGAGGATTATGTTTTTGTTTAAGTTGATACAGAAAGTTGTATTACATTTCCAGCCCTAGAATCTGTATCATAGTTCATTACCATATGGCCGCCTACGGCACCTTGATATCGTGTATTTCAGAGCAGCAGCAACAAAATCAGGCACAAAGGCATAACAGAAAAAGAATGATGTTTTTTTATGACTCTTTTGAACGTATACGAGAAAAAACTACATTAGAGATCACAGTCATTTCCAGATCACAGAGCGAGCTCTACAATTAGAGAAAAACCTAAATGACACCAAAAACCACATTACAGACAACGCACAGTCAGTTTTACTATCTCTGCACTACATTGATCTTATATGTAGGCAGAGCACAGAGGCACTACGTCACACCATAAATTATACTATCTCTGCATTACAGAGAAAACTAGGTCACACCATAAATTACCACATTAAGCCACACCACACATTACAGACAATGCAGAGTCAACTTTCAGCTAACAGCCAGGAAAAGAATTTAACTTGCACTCTCCGGGCAAATCCCTGGCTAGAACTGGATCGATGCGGAACATGCGAAGAAGCGAGGGATACTTATTCCCCAATTCACAGAAGCAAGTAAGATTTGCCGTGCTTAACACAGTGCAGCAAGCTTGAACCGGCTGTACAGGAGGCTGTACATTAGAGCGTGTTACTGCAGGCATACATGGCATTAAGTCATCCTCATTCACATTGCATATCTGAATAGAACCTCGAACCACAAAAGCGCTGGCGAGCAATGCTAGCATGGCTATTGCCATGACAGTTATCTTCATGAGCTTCATCCTTCTAATACTGCTGGCGCCCAGTAAACTAAACTTGAGAATAAGTGGGCCTACCCTCGTGCATTGTCCTTATATTTAAGCACAGTCCGCTTATATAGCCGAATGGTTTTCATAAACCTTGGGCCTCCCTGGTTGGCAATTGCATTTTGTAGCCCGTGATTCTGCCACTTTTGACAGTACAAATAAATTGTTTTTGTTTGTCCATATCCAAGAGGGATCCTGATACGAATCCTTGAAGTGGCTGTAATCTTATCTGTATGTCATAATTCGAAGCCAGTAGAGCATAAGCTGTATATAATAGCATTGATTTGATCGAAATGACCATGGAAATAATCACAGCAAAACTATATTTGTCCTGATGGAGTATTGGTGGACAAAGAGTCAAAGGAGCATTGTCTTGAGAACAGGAATATTTCTGTATAATTATAATTCAAAGACTGTGTCTGTTGGACCCGATTCCACGTGTTTTGAGTCCGTGAATGGTATCCCATACTAATCACAAGAGTCTGAAATTATGAAAGCCTCTACCCTTAAAATACGCTTTCAGAGTCACGTTCAATTGTTATTGCGCCAAGAGAAGTGTTTACCACTTCAACGGAGGCAGTAGTTTCGAGAGAGCACACTGGTTTGTTAGGTTACCACCATGATCGGCTCAAACCTATTATGTATTATATTATATATCGATGATACTGGAAGCCCAATCTGACTTGGTCTAATTACTTGAATTATGACAGTTTCAAATTGGTGTATGTATATTAGATTTGTTTCACAAACAAACAAGGGTTTTATATACCAATTTGATGTTTGGCTTAGTAATGATTTTAAAATTAGATTATTATACATCTTAAGTGAGTCTAATGGTTAAGAACATGTGTTTCCTCCTAAGAGGTTACAAGTTCAAATCCAAAGAGGTAGGATATGTATACCTCTCTAGACTTTACAAGTCTTACAAGTCAAATCCTACAGGTCCATGGAGGATGCTACTTGATTTAGTTTCCATAAGCTTATATCAAATTGTTTCTCCTACTATGATTAGATTTAGGTCAATGTAGTGCTTTTTTCTTTTTTCTCTTGAAGAGATCATGCTTGAATTACATCAATCCATGGGAGTGAATATGGGAACCTTATGCAACCATACATATCCAAAGGAAGCACTTTCTTATAAGTTCAAGCCTTCAAACTCTTGGTTAACTCAA
>JASDQU010012355.1:9734-20535 GCA_032191745.1 Picea mariana
TATATATATATTCTTCCTGCGTTAATATTTCGATGTAGATTTTATATGCCTGCATTATTACAATTTTTACATGCCTGCGTTATTGCGATTTTTATATGCCTGTGTTTTTCGATTTTATATGGCTACGTGTTATGGCAGCGATTTTACATGGATGATTTTTATGCCTGTGGGTTATGGCTAGGATTTTACATGGTTGAGTGTTATGTATGCATGTTATGGCTGTGATTTTACATGGCTGAGTGTTATGGCTACGATTTTACATGCCTGAGTGTTATGCCTGGGATTTTACATGGCTGAGTGTTATGCCTACGCGTTATGGTTTTGATTTTACATGGCTGATTGTTATGTCTGCGTGTTAAGGCTGCAATTTTACATGCCTGCGTGTTAAGGCTATGTATTATGCCCAGTCCCTAAATTGGCTATCGTCATAATGTAAGCGAGTTATATTGCTATCAATGTTGTGTTGTGATTTTATGAGGATCTCACCATAATGTATTCACCTTTTAATGCTATTATGAAAATGATTTTAGACATTATTATTGGCATTCTGTCATGACAATGATTCACAGTCTTATGATTTTATGGTATCCTAGCCTATTGATGAAGATCTTAAATGTTATGACAGTTTAATTATGTTGTAATTAAATGTCAGTATTCAACGTTTTTATTGCTTATTGACAACCTTGATTGTATTGATTGTTACGATATCTATATCGACAACATTTTTTTATTATGAGTAATTGTGTAATAATAAGGCAGCACCGTAGTTTTATTGATAGCTTTTGTATTTGACTGTTAAGAAAGTTATGTTCAGTATTTTATTGACAGCAATAGCTTAAACTGATGGCCAATGATTTATTTGTTTCTAGAGAAGAACAACTTCACATAAACTATCTCTTCAGGAACTTTTAATTCAACCCCCTTTTTACACTTAAATGACTTAACTAATTTACTTGTTTAAGTAAATTGTGATCCGGGAAGAAAATAGAAGTAGATTGTCATAAGAAATAATAACTATTAATGTTAAAAGATGCAAAAGTTTTAGTGTCTATTGATTTTTATTAAACGTAATAGGATTATATTTTGTTGGGAAGAGGTGAAATAGTGGCTTAATAGGGTTCTTAGACATAAAGGTTGTAGGTGTAATTGTTGATTATCTTGTGCAATCTTAATGGAAGAGAGTTTAGTAGATGTATACTCTAAAATCCTTAATAGCCTTTAGTTATTTGGCAGTTATGCGCCTTGCCCCTTAGGTCGAGCTGGAAGGGGTGATTGGTCTTGTCAATACACCACAGGTTGCCTTGTAGGAAACAAGAATCTTCCGATCCTTCGTGCAATTTAATTCGAGTGTTATCATGCGTCTTGTCAATTTGTTGCTTGGGGTGTGGGTGTATTTCTCCTATCAATAACTCGGCTCCTAGAAAGTTGGATTCATCTAGAGTCCTTGGTCCAGATAGGTTAGGTAGCACCAGGGTTATCGCCGCACCTATCACCTGGGGATGTCATGAGTCCTGATGAGGGGATCATGGCGTGCCCTATGGGATAAAGGAAAATGATAACTTGGTCAGATTCTGTGCCTTATGTGTGAGTGTTGTTGATCGTTGTAAGTTTTCTATTGATGAATGGGTTGAACACCTTCCTACGTTTGGTAGCACACCATCGAGGTTCTAGTTAACTAACCGTCGAGGCCATTGTGTCGGGATGGGGATTTTGTCCCTTAGCTTGTAGGTGTGGTCATGTTTGTGTCGGACGGGTAGTCATTTCTCCTTGTTGTTTTATGCATTGTTTCTCCCAGTTTCTCTTGTGTCACTGCATGGGGTCATAGTTGTTTGTTGCCTGTTCTGCGAGTATGGTGATCATCGTCAGATGTGTTGTTTAGCTATAATCGTTGTTGTCATAATGTTTAAAAAAAAAAAAAATACACTTTCTTCTTCGCTTGTAGTAGTAGCGAAGGGGTTGTTACATATGGTATCAGAACGGGTTCAACCCACGGCTTGGGATCACTACGGATTTCGTTGATATGATATTTGATTATCGGGGAACTCTCCAATTATCTATTTTCAGCCACCCACCCCGAGAACCCGCGATGCAAAAACTGGCTAAGTATGGGACGAGGGCTTTGTGCATGCTTTATATATCTACTTTATAAAATTACATATTTCCTATGTTTAATTTATGTTGTCCAGGAAACCTATAATTTGATAAATTTCAATGTCTTCTGTCCAGGAGCCCTTCCTTTAAAGAAAACTAATTCAGAAATGCTAATGTATACACCATAGTTTGATACCACATATCCGCCAAGCCACATCCATAAAATTGGATAAGTATGCAATCGAATGACGACCTATCGGAATGATCGCAGAACTCTTCGTGCTATTTGTAGGGCACAGAACAACAGAAGCCCAATTTTTAGCCTATCACCCTGAGAACCCGTGATCATTAACCTATGCTGTCAAGGAAACCTACAAATTCATAAATTGCATTCTCTTATGTCGAGGAGGATTTTTCTTAAAGAAAACTAATTTGGGAAAGCTAATGTATACACCACACACGACCTGTCATAGTATGCAACTGAACTATAGTGGCTTGGAATGACCACAGAAGCACGAGAAACTAGAGTCAAACGCAGTTTACAACAGGAAAGTAAAAGGGAGAGAACATCTATATCTCCCACACAGTAAAAGGCAATTTCATAACTATGAAACTATAGTAACACAGAATCCATGGAAAAATCATCGGCAACTATGAAATATATTTTGAGCTCGACAAACTCTACTTCAAACTGTAACAAATGCAATTAACATCATCTGCAATTCTTTACTTTGTTATTTTATCTTAATAAGCCCAATTTTCAGCCCACCACCCCCAGAAGCCGCGATCATTAAGCTATGTTGTCCAGGAAACCTATAATTTCATAAATTGCATTCTCTTCTGTCCAGCAGCCCTTCCTTTAAAGAAAACTAATTCAACAAAGCTAATGTATACACCGAACATGACCTGTCATAGTTTGATAGAACCTATTCACGAAGCCACATCCATAAAACTAGCTAAGTATGCAACCGAACGGCGGTCACTCGGAATGACCACAGAAACGCAAAAAACTAGATTCAAACACAGTTTACAATAGGAAAGTAAAAGACAGAGAATATCTATATCTCCCACACAGAAAAAGACACTCTCATAACTATGAAACCATAGTAACACAGAATCCATGGAAAACGCATCGGCAACTATGAAATATATTTTCAGTCCGACAAACTCTGTTTCAATGCATAACAGATGCAATTTACAAAGATCCAACTGAAGATGCAGCATCCCAACATTGCAAACCCTGTGCAAACAAGAAAAATCACCAAATAAGAACCCATCCAAGAAGCACCAAAAGGCCCAAGTAAAGGCGCAAGACTAGAACCCTGCAAAGTCGAATCAAGCAACAATAAACAACATACAACAAAGAAAGGAACAAGAAACAACTACCCCCCAAGAACAAGGATTTTCCAATCGCAACTGCAGAAACCCAAACGTGCAAACTGAAACAACATGAACAAGCAAGCAAGAACAATGAGAACATGCAAATAAGAAATCAGTGCCATGAAAAAAGCAAGCATGGACTAGTGAACCAGCAATGTCGCTGGAGCATATAAATTTTAAAAATGAAAGAAAATGTCTTCTAACAAGCCTGGTAAGTAACCATTCAACACTACCAACCTGTTAGGTAAACATTTAAGTCTGTTAGAAATGCACTGTAAACATATAAGAAAAAAATTCAACGTGGCACTGACGTATCCCAAATAAATTCATATATTTTTTGTAACAATAGTTCGAACACCAAAGAATGTATTGCAAAAACAAACTTTGGATATGCCACCATATCAAACATTTCCATAAATTTACCTAGCATAAAATGCTAAACCAAACATTCGAATTAATGGTAGCAGTAATCCACCTTCGACAAATGCATAACAAAATTTATGATTCAAAAAAGACCATAGACTACCAAATACTTTGGAAATGAAAACATATTTTACATTGGGAATAGCAAAGGTGGCAATAAGACCTCCAGTCCTTTGTCCAATTAGATCTTGGCAAACATGATACTTTTTATTATATAAAAAATGATGTTTTCACTTCCCTTGTTCCAACAATAAACAATAGCGAAATATTTCTGGTTAACGCACAAGCTAATGCCAGGTCAACAATTTATCGATCACTATAGTCCCTCAACAGAGACTAATAATAATTAACGTGAAAAATAGCTTTACAAATCCAAACTTGAACCTATCCAAATGTGAATTTAATTATCGCAAAAATTATATACATGCATCTGGCAATTGAATTATTGACCCTATCCAAACGTGAATTTGATTATCACAAAAGTTATATAATGCATCTGACAATTGAATTATTTAGAGTGAGTTATATAAACGCATCCGAAATTTGAATTACTTAAATCATTAAACAACCATCCCTTGTCGTATGACAAATTTCACATGCTGGACACTTGTCCTCGGCCTCATTACTTCGCCCTCAGTATTACTTGTCACTTTCAAAAGGAGTTGAATTATTGAATGTAAGTCTGCCATATCAAAACTTTTCCATGTTAGAAATTTTGGTTGGAGCTTGGAGTTTTAAGTAACACCTAGAATAGGCGGGAATTAGTGAGTGTTCAATTAACCCTTTAAAATTTTGAGCAAGTTTTTAAAGCGATGGATAATTTTCGAATAATATAATTAAGTATTTGAGTTTTGGCTAATTTTTGAAGAGTCTGAATATTATACATTTTTTATTTTCTGATATGTAATTATTTTGGGTAAATCACAATTTTATAATGTTTAAATGGTTGTTCAATGTATAATTGAATTCAGTGTCTTCCAAAATATTTAAAGCATGTAGAATATGTAATCTCATCTATTTCTAAATTTTTAGTTAGATTTTAGATAAAATTTATGAAAAAATAAGTTATTTATGTCTATTTTTATAAATTGAAAATAAACTAATTTTAAAATAAATAGATTATCTTTTCTATTATAAATTTTTTATATAAAATTGTGGAAATTTTAAGCTTAAAATAAAATTTGATCAAAATTTTAAATTATGAATAATATGAATTTTAAATTTTTATTTTAAATTTTTACAAAGTAAAAAAAATAATTATTATAATATTAAACGACAACTTTGATTTACAACTTCAAAGATTATCCATATATACATTATAAGACCATGATTCAAAAACCATCTACCTTTAAAAAATATGTTTCTGTTTTTAAATCTTATTATAAGATTAAAGGACATTTTCCATTTACAACTTCAAAAATGATCCATATAGACATTATGTGACCATGATTCAAAAACCATCACCTTTAAAAAATCATGTTTTTGTTTTTAATTTGTTATAAGATTTATAAAAATAAATAATTTTCTCATATGACTACAACTCTCTCACTTGTCACTTTACAGAACAAACACAATTTTTAAAAATAAATGACCTAGTTATAATATTCCAAAGATTATTGCAGCTAACCATTTGAATATTATAATTGGGTCATTTATTTTTTTTGAAATTATGTTTGTGTTGTAAAGTGACAAACAAAATATGGATTATTTAAGGGCAAACCATTCGAATATTACAATTAGGTCATTTATTTTTTTAGAAATTATGTTTGTATTGTAAAGTGACAAACATAATATGGATTATTTAGGGGTAGAGCTTGTAGCGGATTTAGTTTCACCTATTTAAGGTTATACAACCCATATAGCTAGAATGTCTAAAATTCAGTGTTGTAAAATATATTATGTTTCTGTTGTTTCTTTGTGTTCCTGAAATACTATCTCTGTATTTTTTTTGTTTTTCCTTAGTTTTCCTCCATTCGAATAGCATATTCGTCGTGGTGCTTAGTGGCGGAAACCTTAATTCTATCAAGAGTTTTTGATTGTGAATATCATGAATTTTCCAAAAGGTAAAACCAAATAAAGTAAGCCCAATTTTTGTTACGATCTGCAGTACGATTTTTGGATGGTACACATGCATTGAGTTTTTGCAGAAAAATGAGTCCATTTCTTTCCCAACACTCTAGCATAGAGTTGTTCTTCTTACTTGGTTTTTTACATAGAGGCAGAGAGCAAGAGAAAGGAGAGAAGACTGCAATGTAAAAATTTTGAATGTAAAAAAATTGAAAGAAAATCTCTGGCCAAATGATCTTTTTATGTTTGTTGATGTATTAGTATCATGTTCTATACTCGAATATATGTTTTTTACATTTAATCACAGGAAGTAAAATGTAATTGTTTTCAGATATTCGGACAAACTTTTAAAATACTAACCTGAACTAAAATAAATAAAGATAGGGAAGGTTAATAGTTTCATCGTGATTTCATCATTTTAGTACATGTTATATGTCCCTGAATAGCCTTCCAGCAAGGTATTCGCCTACACCAGCATCGCTGCCCTAGTCGTATGGCGAGGTACGAGTTTGATTTCCATTGAGAAGAAGAAACAAAGTTACAACAAATAATTGAGAGTGGGCAGATGAAATGAGCAACTAAATCAATTTATTTCCATGTTAATTGATTCTAACATCACTTCCAGACCCTTCTTCACCCACTTCAAGATCTTGCGTCCCCGAACCTTTTCTCTTCAGTCTAGCAATGCCAATCTTTATAGAATTTTTTCTTAATTGTCCCCAACTTGACATGTCTCACTGTGGCATGGTCGTTTTGCCTGAAGAAACTCTGTTGGAACAGAAGCTCCTTACAGGGAATCACAAGCCCACTCTTCTCCAACGATTACTTCAACATCCGGTGGTTGAAGTCAATTTCATCCCTGATATTGGATAAATCCAGAAACCCCCACAACTAGTGAGGTTGACACATGCTAGGTTTCATTGTTATCAGATTACTACAATTGTAATGTAGGAAATCAGAGTTTTGAGGCGAGTGGGTGAAGGATAAGACGATGAGTTTTGAGGTGAGTCGGAAAAGATAAGACGGTGAGTCGACGAAGCATAAGAGGTGGGTCGACGAAGGATAAGATAGTGAAGGATTCAGACGAACACGACATTCGCAGTTGACATAGCTACATGGTAGATGTTGACTTGTTGTGGAAAGACACACATGGAATTTGTTGATTTATTGTGGACAGACAATAAAAGGTTTTGAAGAACCTCTCCTTATAAGAAAGCTTCCAGCGTAATTATATTTAATTAAAAGTGTAACAAACCTCCCATTTTGTTACGAAAACAAGCCTCACATAACAAGTGCAATTTTTTTTGTGTGTGTGTGTATGTAGGAGTAATAATGATATTATACTCAACATCGCAACACAACAACGAACACAACGCATGCAACTCACGCCACAACAAACATAACGACCTAACATAAAAGCACACCAAGCACCTGGAAGCAATGTACAACATTCAACCGATGAAGAATAAGAATGACTATCCGCCCATCCTACCCTACAATGGTTAGGACCTCCAGGACACATAAGCAATGCTCAAGCCAAGGTTCCCATCGATTTTGACCATTTAAGGTCTCAAGGCTGGTGACTGTTCTGAGGAACAAGGAGGTGTCTACATCCCGCCCGACACAAGCAGACGAAGCCTACTAAGCTAAGGACAATCATCCTAACAACACCATGCACCCAAAATTAATTACACAAGTAACTAGAACCCTTACAGTGAGCAACCAAGCACATTAAATGTTTACAAAACCAAGTACAAACATTAATTAAAATGAACAACAACAACCTCAATGGGAAGCGCAAGCTAAAAACGACTTCGTTAACAACCCAACCATTAATCAAGGCTAAAAGGTCAATATCTATGATTTAAATTGGCGTTAATTACAGATCAATTAACCATTCTAAATTCCATTAGTCAACGAGTTACCAACCAAACTTAACATGAATTACGACTCAATTTAGCTTGTCTGAGTTACTAATTAGGCAATATCTATAAATCCAACTAACATCAATTACATATCTAAATTAGCAAGTCTAAAATTTGCAATCTAGTCTTTACTCACCATACAAATTTTAATATTTATTACAACCTAAATGGACAATTCTATATTAATCCTAGCTATATTGATCGAACTAACAATGCTACCGGTCTACTATCATAGAGAAGGGAACTGCTAACTATTAACAGTGTAGTAGCAATTTAACAAGGTGATTATCATAGCAGTTACATGACAATTAATATAGCATTAACAAGATAGTTTACATGATTGTTTTCATAATAAGTAATATAGCAATAACAAGGCATTTAACATTCTAGTTAACATACAATTAGCATAACATTAACAAGGCAATTTGTATGAGTGTTAACATAACCATTCATAGCGCAATAACCAGGCGATTTATATAACTGTTAACTATTTAACTCGTTGTGGAATTTAATCAATAGAAGGAATCTGCTGACCAATAATATTGTTGTAGCAATTGTTCTGGAAATTAATAAGGCAAAAATATAGCATTTCATATTGCAATTAACATGGCCTTTAACAAAAAAAGGAGGTTGCTAACCATTAACATTGTTGCAGCAATTATTCTAGTAATTAATAAGGCAACAAAATAGCATTCATTATTGCAGTTAACATGATAATCAACATGGCCAGTAACATTGTTGTGGTAATTAAATCTTGGTAGAGAGAATGTTGGGTATGTGTTCAATGTGAAGGAGGATAAAAGGGACAAACAAAACTGCAGAAGGACCAACTCATGGTCAGTCAATAGCAACTCAAGAAATGATTAAGTCAAGTCGTGGTCAATTAAGACGGCAACACAGTCAATTTCTAATTATCAAAAACGTGGTCACTCCAGCAAGTAAAGTTGTGATTTAAATGGATAAAATATTGGGTAATTTCTACAGCAACACAGTCAACTTTTGATTATAAAAAACGTGGTCATTTCATCAAGTAATGTTGTGATTTAAATGGATAAAATCATGGATGATTTCTACAACATCACAGTCAACTTCTGATTATCAAAAACGTGGTCATTCTGGCAAGTAAAGTTGTGATTTAAATGGATAAAATCGTGGGTGATTTCAGCATGCAACATAGTCCGTTTTTAATTTCCAAATCGTGGTCTTTCACAGCAGGAAATTTGATGAATTGAAAAGCAAAAACGTTGGCATTAACATGAATCAAATGGCAGCAAAATTTTAAAGCAAAACACAGTCTTCATCAAGGGAAAAATCTCTCCAAAGGTAAAACGAAATGCAGGCAAGAATAATTCCTCTTTTCCATCGCCAGAATACAAAATAAAAATGCAGACCAGAAATCATTTCGTTTTTCATTGCCAAAATACCCAATGTAAAATGCAGAGATGAATTCATTTCGTTTTTCATTGCCAAAATACCCAATGTAAAATGCAGAGATGAATTCATTTCGTTTTTCATTGCTAGAATACCCAATGTAAAATGCAGAGATGAATTCATTTCATTTCTCATTGCCAGAATACCCAAAATAAAAATGCAAACCATAAATCATTTCGTTTTTCACTGCCAGAATACCCAATGTAAAATGTAGATATGAATTCATTTTGTTTTTCATTGCCAGAATACCCAATGTATAATGCAGAGATGAATTCATTTCATTTCTCATTGCCAAAATACCCAAAATATAAATGCAGATCAGAAATCATTTCATTTTTCATTGCCATAATACCCAAATACAGCGCAGACAACTGTAAGAGAATGGAAGGATCCAATGGGAAGGGTCATGGAATGATTGCAGGGGTTCTATCAGTCAAAGCATAGAGACAACCAACCAGGACACAAGATAATCCAAAAGCAAAGGTCGTTGTGAGATGGCAGAATCAACAATCAGCCAGGGACAAACATCAAGGGTAGATGGCTAACATGTTCGTCTTTCTCTTATCATCCTTGCACAAGAAAAGCAGGGCATTGATATCCATAGGTATTTTAACGCTAAGGTGACGACTGTATATCAGGCTTCTGGTCGACTGCTCAGGTGAGGACTGGTGAGCTAGGGACGAAGGATAAACAACCATGAAGGTCATAATCAACACAGCAAGGTGGTCAAGACGTGCGGGGAAATGAAGCCATGGGAGTTGATCTATCATCGAGCTAGGCTAAGAAAATTTCAGAAAGCCATCTAGACAATTAGCTCACTCACCCAAGTAAAAATGCAAATTCAAGCATAAGTTCTAAAACAATTTACCATACAAAATGAAGAAAGCATACCGTTGCCTATTCGGAGTGGATTTCCCACGTGCTCCTTGCAACTCTTGCGTGCTGACCGGCGAGACTACACCGGTACCTCCCAACCAATGCTAGGGGTACTCTTCTTCCCCCTTAGCCCCCTGAGCCGCAAAGGGGCCACACACTCATTATCCAGAGATTTCAACTAGCTCCCAGCTCGCCTCGCAAGGTCGAGCTACCACTCCTCACCAAGATGGGTATCCCAACTTCCACAAGTTAAGTCAGTCAAGTAGATATTTTTGCAGCATAACGTTACGCAAACAAAAGAGATCCAACCTCCATCTCCTCCCTTCATTATATAGAGTTTCGTGGTTCCTTGCTTTCCAAAAATCTTGTTTAGTTAATTTTTTAAACTTTAATTCCTAAAAATTCCTCCCCGTACAAGTGTCATCCATCGCCTTCATTCCTCCATAAATTAATTTCTTTAATTAATTAATTATCTTTATTTCTCTCACCCACCTAGAGTTACTCCTAGAATCACTCCAAGGTGTCCCCAAATTCTCTTACAGGTTTTAATAACTTTCCCCACCATTAAATTTCTAGTTCAGTTTAAATTAGAAAGCTCTTAAATGGTA
>JASDQU010012355.1:25978-42004 GCA_032191745.1 Picea mariana
CATATATATATATATATATATATATATATATATATATATAGATAGATAGATAGATAGATAGATAGATAGATAGATAGTGCTCAAACTCTCCCACTAACAAATACTTGATTTACTAATCAAATAAATTTGTTCCAAACAGATTTAACATCATTTGCCATTAAATTAATTAATTGATGGATGAAAGGGATTTAACCACATTGCCCTATAAACCAATAACTTGTACCTCTCATTGTTGGGAATATGGATCTAGATATAAGCTTAAGCATTAAACATAGATAATACTTTATGGATTATCTATATCTATTTAAGGTTTGAGGTTTGTAATATATATATATATATATAATATAGGTTTTAGAATGAAAATATTTATTCAAAATTATGATAATAAATAAAGTAAAATAATAAAAAACAAATACTATATAGTTTCCAAATGGTATATGTAGTACGATGTGCCCATTGATGTCAATTATTTGAGAAATTTATTATATTTTTATAATTTTAATTAAAAAAAAATGGTTAAAAGTGATAGTTGTATTTAATTGATGAAAACTTTGATATGAAATTTAATTTTTTTAAATTAAATATTTTTAAAAATTTTAATTATATTTGATTGATGAAAATTTTAATAATAAATTTTTATATTATTTAAAGATTTTGATAGTTTTAATGATACTAATTTATTTAAAGATTTTGATAGTTTTAATGATACTAATTTATTTAAAGATTTTGATAGTTTTAATGATACTAGAGAGTAAGCTTTTGATAGTTTTAATGATACTAGAGAGTAATCTTTTGATAGTTTTAATGATACTAGAGAGTAAGCTATAGATATAATGATAGTTTTAATGATACTAATTTATTTAAAGATTTTGATAGTTTTAATGATACTAGAGAGTAAGCTTTTGATAGTTTTAATGATACTAGAGAGTAAGCTATAGATATAACGTAGAAAGTATTTTTGGATTAATACAAAGTATTAATAGTTTTAGAAATGTTCAATTTTTGAAATGAACACCGAGTTTTTTTTTGTTTTCAGTTATGATGGGTGGACTGGACACCTATCATCATGAGCTTTTTGTTGTATGATGGGTGGAGTGTAGAGAAGTTTCTAAAACTATATATATATGCATTGTTTGTTAAAAAATATTTTATATATTTTTAATTATTTAAATAATCTAATTTTTAAAAAATAAACTATATTTTATTTGTTTATCTTAATTACCTAGATAAGTGTCTTCCCTTATTGATTATTGACAATAGGTGAATTAATCTTTATTTTAATTTTATTGTCTCTAAATTAATGTATGAGATTACCAATATTAACTTTCCTGCATTTATGAATGTATACCTTTATCTTGTTTAAATAAGATTAACAAATTACGTCAATTAGTGCATAGCATACATCACTTATCAAATAGCAAGATTAACAAATTACGTCAATTAGTGCATAGCATACATCACTTATCAAATAGCATAATTTTATTAATCCCTTATCACTTCTATCTAAATTCTACAGAGGAAGCCTTTGTTCAGTGCATGGACAGAGTAGCCATTTTATATATTACTGTAAAAGAGGGGACGATAATATGGGAACAATTTCCTCAGGGGTATCATCGGCGACAAAGAGATCGACCCGCCGGCGGCAACAACCCAAAGGAATTTGAAGGCTGGCTTACATGGAGGAGCACTTGGCAGTCTTTTGCTCGGAGATATGATCGGTAAGGCCAGTTCCTCGCTCCTGCTACAGAGGGCGATGATCTTTCAGACAGAGACGTTGTACAGTGGCCTCTATCATATCAGACAATGGAGCAATATCATAATGCACATAGAAAACATATTATATTGGTATTTTCGTGAAAATAGAAACTATTTTTCTAATTTAGAGATACTAAATTTAAAATAATTATTTTTCTTTGCAAAATTATTTATATAGCAACCCTTTTTTCCATACCTATTCTCCAAATTTACTCAAAAATTATAATATATTTCATGAAGTATGTTTTTTAATGGTTTATAGAATAATAGCTAATGGAATAATTTTACTTGTTTAATCTCTAAAAGGTTCTAATAAAATATAGAATAAAATATAAAATGAAAAGTGTTTTTATTATTTTTTTAATTTTTAAAATATTTTAATCAAATGAAAAGAGTATAAAATGAAATTAATGTGGTGCTTTTTATATTATTTTTAATTTTTATTTTTTAAAAATTTTATATTTTAATTAAATATGAAATTTATAATAAAATTTTAATAGTGTATAGTTCAAATAAATTAAATTAAATTGGAATCATTTTTTCACTTTAATATACATATCCCTTCTTATGGTTTACCCTTAATTTCATTTCTTATGGTTTAGTGCCTAATTTCATTTCTCATTTTGGAATATTTTTCTGTTTTATTCATGCACTCATTTTTCTTATTGGGTTTTCGTGAGATATTTTTAGTCTTCTTTTCAATTTTGTGGAATTATTTTTATTTTTATTTCTGAAATATAATTTTATATATTTAATTGAAATATGATTTTATATTTAATTGGCATTTAATTTATATATTTAAATATAATTTTATATATTTAATTTACTTGTCATTTTAAGGCACTTTGTTTAGAAGGTAGGTTTATGTTGAACATTAGGTACCATTTTTTTATATCGAAAATAGGTTTTGGTTCAAATTAACGGTATTTGGTTTGAGAAATGAGACAATCTTCCATTTCATTTCTATATAGTAATTGATTTAAAATTTATTGTTAAAGTATTTATTTTAAAAAAACAACCAATTCAAATTCTTAGAATTAGCTTCTCAATTTTCTTCAATTGCATTAAAAATGGGTTAATGAATTAAAAACTAGCATCCAACGACTAAAATTTGAAAACCAAAACTGGAATAACAAAGATAATACTCAGAAAATTGATAATGGAGTTCACCCATATGGGTTACGTCTCCAAGTTTGCTTCAACTGATTAATTGATCCATTGAGAAAGATGCAAGTACAAGATTTCATTTCTTTACACCAATAATGGCCTTCAATCTGCAAGAATTATCTTGGATGCTCTCTAGGAAGATAGCAATGGCTTCTTCCTACAATGAACAAAGGATTTTCTATCACCCAAGTCAACGCAAATAAATGGTAACCTTGTGTTGATCTAGAATTATGTCTTAATGTCTTTAAGTCAACCTCACAAGGAGAAATCCCCCTGTGTTTTTAAAGAGGTGGTACTCCTCTATTTCAAATAACATACAAGAACATAGAAATGACTAAGAAAGGACCATGATTATTCTTGAAAAAAATATTTGCATACAAAGAATACCTGAGAAGCACCAGGTATCTTATAAAAAAAAAAATATTTACAAAATGTTACAAGATTTGTAAACCAAAAGATTATGCATTAAAATAGGACAACATTTCCATCACAGAATTCATCAAAGTAGAACACAATATTCAACAAAAGGGAAAGGAAAGTATGGACCACATATAAAAGATAAATATAAATGATCATTTCATTAAACCAAATAAATATTTTGATACACACCCATCTGAAATCTAATGCTTAAATTTAAATTCTTGAAAAATCAATAATTCCATGTGCCAAACTAGTTCTTTGGGAACCTCAAAAAATAACAGATGCCTTTGAATAAATAAGCAGTAATGTCTTGGGTTACAAATAAAATAAAATGTGTTTTTCTTTCAAATAGAATTGGGATGGGGCTCCCATAAACCATAAAATCAAAGTGAGACATGAAATACAAAGAAACAAAACTCAAGGGTCAACCTTAGGTTTCACAGGTTGTTGGGAACAAAAATGGCAAAATGAAAAATGACCGAAGAAGAAAGATGGCAAGGGAAATAATAAGGTTTCTACTTGACTTACTACGATGGAAATTTATAAACCCTTGACTTGCTTTCTAAGTCGTCCTTTGTAGATGGTTGTTGTTGTGCTAGAGGTGGCATAACTGCTATAACATGTTCATGTCGATATGTCTCGGTGATCGTAACCAATGATTTTGTTGGTCATTCTTATATATAGTCCCTCATTGGAGAAACCGTTATATCATGCTTGGTTTTTATTTCAAATAAGTCATTTTCCATTTCTCTTAAATCAATACACAATTGGAACGTGTCCTAAATATCATCATTCCTATTTATGTATTGGAAAAGACACATCTCTACCTCTCCTTCATAGAATTCAACCGAGTCACTAAAGTCACATGCCCATGCAACTTCCAATAGTTTCTCCTTAGACATAAGTATGGTATCCATTAATAAATTAGGGCCATCTAATTATTTTGTAAGATCAACAAATTCTAGAAATAGGTCACCTCTCTTAATTTTAACAACATTCAATTTAGACAACATTTCTTTTAAACATTTAATCATTTTCATCCAACAAGTGCTAATTTGCTTCATTCAAATACTGAAGGAAAGGTTTTGTTCTCTTCTATGGGTATCACTTAAGCTTGAAAAAATTTTCTGCAAACATTCCCATGGATTCTTTGTAAAAACCTTCATCATTCTCTAAATATTTTTGGATATGTTCTCTAAAATTCATAATCTTCGTTGAGAAACTGGTCGAACTTTGTGCTAACTCCCAGATTTCAAGGATTAGGTCTATTCTTTTATGGATGCCATCTCCAATGTATTTTCTTACAGCCAACAATAAACTGGATGAAGCCCTCAAGTTGGAACTTCTTTCAGGGACATCTTCGAGGGTAAGTGTTGGTTGAATTGCAATTAAAGCTTTAGCAAACAATAGTTTGGAATTAGATCTTTCTCCAATTCCTTTATTATTTATTTTAAAATTAAATTCTCTTTTTCAATATCAAAAATATATTATTTTAGTGCTTCCCTGGTTGCCTCATGAAATTGCATGATTTTTTAGGGTATATCCCCCTGAAAATCAATTTTCGATTTCCATCTTTCAAAAACTTTCTTATTTTTCATATCAATTTTCTCTATTAAAAATTCTTAGAATTTTTATGGTAGGTCGCATGGTGAAGTGTGACAAATTCTTCTTCAAAGATATTTGGCTCTTGGATAACCAGAGCCTCGACAATTTCCCTAGTTTCCATCAATCTTAGTTGTGACCATCTAGGTTCTTTTATCACTTCATTTCCTTCTATAGCTCGGGCAATTTCCTCAATTTCACGTATTTCCAATATCGTTTTCTAAGTTTCTCTCTTTATTTTAACAGAAGTATGTACAACATGAGATTTTTCCAAATTTTTCTTTTTAGTGTCTTTATCACCACCGCCATCTGAATTTCGAGCGTGTTTTTTTCTTGGTTCTAAACCACTACTTCTAGGTTTCTTTTTTGTGGGAGTACCTCTCTGTGAAACACTGTGTGAATTATGGTTCTTTGTTGTTTCCTCTCTAACCTTTTGTCTGTACCACTCATTAGTGCTAGCGAGTTCTTCAACATCATTCAAGACTTATTCAATTGAGGCCTCGGGGAGATTTTGGTTATCTCCTCATCCTTCCTCGAGTTGTTCAGACTTACAAAAATAAGAAGAGTATCCCACCAAGAACATGTGTGCAAAAAATAGTGTTGAATTTTAATGCTTAGCTCATGTATGTGTGGTTTATATCAATTTAGCATGTACTTGAACCATAAACAATGCAGCAATACCATACACAAGTGTTGCAATAACCAAGATCACAAGAAGAATAACCACGCACAAGAACAGAATAGTTTATCTTGGGAAAACCCTTCTCAATCAAGGGAAAAACCCAACAATCCTTTGCTATAGAGTCAAAAGAAGATCCCCCACACCATGAACCCTAGAGCACACAAGAGGGTGCTCCTTGACCTAGAAACTTCCTCCTAAGATAAGTGCGCAGTTCAGTTGTACAACTTGTCTTGAGAGAATTTTACAAGTGTGTGAGTGAGTTAGATCCACAATGGGAATATACTCCTATTTATACAATACCTAGCACATCAAAAGGATGTGTCTATTGGCACAATAGGGATGACCTCTTCATCTAAATAATATAATTAATCATTCACAAATTATCTTTTACATGTTGGGGCCAAATTGTACCCTTTACAACACAAATTAGGGTTACAACAAATCTTACTCTCAAACAATATAGAAATGGATCCACACATCCTCTAGTGATGAGCCACTAGGGACACGTCCACCTATGCTCAGCTACAAGGACGTCACTCTCAATAGATTAACTCAACTAAGTCCATAGATGTACCATATGGAGAACCATCTCAAGTCGAATCAACTAAGTCCATAGGAKTCAGAYAKGAAACCATCTCAATTCATCTCAACTYARTCCAGAGGAGCATGACAAGAGACCACACGTTATCTCAACTCAGTCCAAAGGAGTATGACACACCCATCACATGGGCTATCTCACAGATGTCTCAACTCAATCTAGATGAGAACGATCTGGAGGATGTCTCATGAAGCTGCAATCAACAAAAAATAGGTCCTTAGGGTCAAAACCATCGATGCATTGAGCTTCCTTTAAACCAAGTTGATCAAATTGACTAGCAAATTCATCCAAGTGAGAAGTATTCTTGACGAAAATTTTTCTGACTCTTCAGGGAAATGTAATGGCATGACAAGAGACCACACGTTATCTCAACTCAGTCCAAAGGAGTATAACACACCCATCACATGGGCTATCTCATAGATGTCTCAACTCAGTCTAGATGAGAACGATCTGAAGGATGTCTCATGAAGCTGCAATCAACAAAAAATAGGTCCTTAGGGTCAAAACCATCGATGCATTGAGCTTCCTTTAAACCAAGTTGATCAAATTGACTAGCAAATTCATCCAAGTGAGAAGTATTCTTGACGAAAATTTTTCTGACTCTTCAGGGAAATGTAATGAAGTGTTTCCTTCTTTTTTCATTGAAAAATTATGCCCATTATTTATACCATCTACACACTTTGATGACAAATATTTTATCAGATACATAAAGGGGAGAAAGAAAAATAGTCTCAGAAAATTGAAATACTACATAGCCTCAAAATTTCCTTTCTTGGCGAGAAAGGAGGCATCCTCTAGTGACAAGCTTTTTTTTTTGTTTGTTAGTTTGTCCGTGACTTGTGGGACTAACCTATGGCTGAGAAACCAAGACTCAGGGGCATCTAAGCCGTCAAAATCACTCGGGGATCGCACCTGGCCTGAGCCACACCAACCCTTAGCATGGATGGATTTTTTATCCCCGCAGGTTTCGAACCGGTGACTTTAACATCACAGAGTGCCTTAACATCACACTCCATTACTGACTATCCTACACCTCTGGGACCCTCTAGTGGCAGTCTTGATGTAGTAGGACCAAAATTAATTTTTTGAAATCAAAAATAAAACTATTGTGGACTGTGTAGAAATTGTATTGCGCTTTATGTCTTCATAAAGTTGGGTACCAGCCAGAAACTGGTTCCACATTGGAATCAACACTACTTTCCCTAGGAAAGTCTTTAAATATGTAGTAGTAGGCTATAGCATATACCGAATAAGAAGTCGTATAATTTTTATTTTTTTTTCTAAAACCACCCAGTGGAAACGATATCTCATTTGAAATAATTCATCCCCATTCAATTCGGGTGTCATTGTGAATAGAACAGTGAAGAATATAAAAAATGTATTCTGGCACAGAGGCCATGGATTCTAGTCCAATTATATGGGAAAAAATTCAAGAGAATTATTTGAAGGGGTATTTTAAATAAATTACCTCAATCTGAGAAGAATTGTTATCATTTATCGGTCTGATGAGATAGATCTCAAGGAGCTCCTCCTCCTTGGTGTTATTCAAGAAATCCATTTGTTTCCTCATTCTTGAACCATATGGTGGGGTTTGGGAATCACAAAATTCTCCCAAAAACTGAAGGAGTCAAGGAGATGGGCGACTTCCCCTGAACTTGAATTCTTCTTCTTTTTGTATCGAACTTATGTTCCCACCATAGAATGAGTTCTTTAAAGTGCATCACATTAGGCACACATTCGACTAATGTTATGCCTGAACTCCAAACTTTTTTTGGTTCCTTCTTTATGGGGGAAAGAGTCAAATACCACTTGTAATCTTGCAACCAATGAATTGATGATCTTCTCGTCTAATATTTTTAAGTGTGACTTCACAATACAAGTCCTTTATTCTACTTGGAATACCTTTACATTACTTTCTCTTCTTATGAATAGGTGGATCTACTATCGATATAACCTATTTACAACATGACATATTAACCCTTTATTAAATTTACCATGTATTTCCTTGATTATTAACTACCATGGCTCTTATGTCAAAGTTGTCATATTGCACAGTAAGATTTAGAATTTATTACAAAGCTTTACGAAATCTTCACCACTTTAATAAAAATATTAGGTTCACACAAGTGACAAATGACGTGGTGGAGGGGAATTAAATGTCATCGAGAATGGCGATGTGATGTTGGAAAACACAAAAAATGATTAAGTATGGAGGTGAAAAAAGAGAAATGGAAAGTGCAATATGGTAAATGCATGATTGTGAGTTGTGGGACATGGGACATGGAGATTCTAAAGGAAATAAGGGAGGAATCTTGCATCCATAATGATGAAATAAATCAAGTATAATAAAAATGTAAGTATGTGGGTCATGGAAGTGGATGGGTCATTTTGGAGAGCGCGAGATTGTCGTTGTGGGACATAAGCATTTATTGGAAAGGGAGGGATTGGTCTCCCGCAATAAGACTCCCACAAAACATAAAAATGGCTAATTATTGGATTCGTGAAAAGTGACTAAGCAATACTTGTGGTTTAGCGAGTTTGTCAATTTGCGGATGTGGAAATTTGATGGTAGCCTGATCTACAATCCATGTTTCAAAGAGAAAAAATGGCTAAGTAAATAATATACAAGGAATATAGGAAGAAAAGTAAAAATACTAAGTATGGATACATATGTACCAACATTGATCAACGAATGTAGATCAACACCTTCCAAGTTCTGTAAACTGGTTTTGGACAATCTTTTTAAAGCACCCATGTCACATTGGATGTTTAGAAGGGTCTTGGATCAAGTCCTATACATTAATTTGTCTAACAAACACTCTTCATCCATCTTGGATCCTAAACAAAAGTGTATACATTTCACAGATAAACCCTGGCTCACACTGATGTTGAGAACCTTGGCTTCTTTTTTTTGGCTAGAGTCTTCCTCACTCGACATTCAAATGGTATATTAACCTTGTTGAGAGGAGATATCATTTTTGAACATTATTCCTACTGAGAGGAGATCGATGGATGTTTTTTTATAGTGAGTTAGTGCTCAATTCTCCCTTATATTGTTTCTAGAGTGAAATTATGGAGATAGGGGTTGAATCTCTCCAAATCCACAGAGTCTATAGATAAATGACACTTCTCTTCTCCATCGGTGGATAAGTACCATAGTGTGGTTCCCAACATGATATTATCCCACATTTCTTTGGATTACAAACTTCTAGTGGGAACTATATCAATAGATTTTGGCTCCTCTTCCTTTACACGACACAAGACCTTTGAGCTCATGACCTCCTCTTCCGGATTTGAGTCATGGTTTCCAATGCCAATCTGCTAGACATGGATACACCTTCCCTTTGAATTGGATTATTTGGGGATCCTCTTGGATCACTCCTCCCCACCAAGAATCTTTTGGACCACCAAAAGTTTGGTTTCATTCAAAAAATAAGTGAGGGTACAACTCCCTTAGTTTCCTGGTTTCCATCCATCCTGATTTATTTGGATCCATTCCTTTTATACCCACATGAATCTAATCCACATCATATCTTCATGAACTACTCACCCTTCTATCAAGAATAGCATTTTCCTGCAACTCATCAAGCTATTCAGGAATAAAATCTTCAATAAAAGGAACTTTAACATTCTCACCTTGATCCATGATCATAGGAGGCTCATATAGTTTTAATTTTTCAACATTAACCATGGAATACATATGCATATATGAATATAACTCCAATTGGAAAGCATTGTCACCAATATTTTCCAATATTTTAAATGGACCATACATGATTGGATTAATATTTTTACCTTCACCTTTAAGGAATTCTTTGCTAATGTGTAGCCAAACATTATCACCAAATTGAAAGTGATGTTCAACCCAATGCTTGTCATGCCTATCATTATACTTGGCTTGTCTCTTTTACAAGTGTTCATGTCTAGCTTAATGAACTAATTCAATCCTATGAACGAACTTTGTGGTTTTTTCTACATCATTACATCCATCCATCACTCAATATTTCCCAAGAGTGAAGTCCAAAAGAGACTTAGGAAAATATCCAAAACATGTCTCAAAAGGAGACCTCTATGTAGAAGAATGTACGACATGGTTATAGGCATGTTTTACATAATAAAACTATTCATTCGGAAGCTTGGGACACTTGTTAAAATATCCTCAAAGTAATTGTATCACTATCCAATTGACCACTTCCATTTATCCATCAGTCTATGGATGAAAATAAATTCTCTTCTAAATCTTCGTGTTTATTCACTCCCACAAAGTTGTCTGAGATTTCCCAAAGTTGTCTGAGAACAAATGTGTAGTTCCTTCTCCTATCACTTATTTCTGACAAGTCACTAAAACACACATTTTTTTTAAATCTATCCACAACAACATATAGATAATCATGACCTTTCCTAGACATAGGAAAGCCCCCTACAAAATCCATAGACACACTTTCGCATGGACGAGATGGTATAGGAAGTGGTATATACAAACCCAATTTTATGTTACTTGGTTTTCTAGTGTCACACATCATACATCATTTTACACATTTGGACACAGTTTCATACATCTAAGGCCAATACAAATAACGTTGTAATTGAACTATCATTTTACCTATACCAAAATGACAAAAAAATGATAGAAGTATGTGCTTCCTTGATTACATGCAATCTTTCATCTCATGGAATGCACAAGTTACCAAGATGATATAAATACTCATGTACATGATATTGTAATTCTTCCACTTTAGTACCATGGCTTAGTGTTTCATAAACATCCTTAAAATATTCATCTCTAGCATATTGTTCAATGTAGCTTTCAGTAGCTAATGAACTATGTTGTAAAACAATGGATGAATTAACAGGAGGTCTAGATAGCATATCAACAAATTTGTTTTTATACCTTTCTTATACTTGATTACCAAATGGAATTGTTGTGAAAATCCCATCCACCAAAAATTACATGACTATTGTAGTTTGGTTTTTGATTGGAGATACTGCAAACGATGATGATTCGTATGGATGATTGTCTCTTTTCCCATCAAATAGTGTTTCCACTTCTTTACACTCTGAACCAAAGCATACAATTATTTGTCATAAGTAAGATAATTTCTTATTGCACTAGTGAAGGTCTTAGAACGGTAACAAACTGGTTTCCTCCTTTATATTAACATTACTCCCATGACGTAATCACTTGCATCAGTTTCAATCTCAAATGGTTGTTGTAAATCTGGAAATGCTAGAAATAGGGTTGTGATGATATTTTCCTTGAAGGTCTAGAAGGTGTTTTTTTGTTTAGCCCCCCACTAAAATACTTTCTTAGTACTTGTCAAAGCATGTAAAGGAGATGCAATAAAAGAAAATTTAGAAATGAACTTCCCCCAATACTGAACTACCCCCACGAAGCTCCTAACTTTTGTCTCATTATTAGGATTACACCACTTCATAATGGCTTTAACTTTAGAGGGATCAATTTTCAATTCACCGCCGCCTACTATATAGCCCAAATAAACTAAATATATTTTCCCAAATTCACATTTTGACATATTTAGGCACTATTTCTCCTTTTTGAAAACATCTAAGACTTTCCCAACATGATTTACATCATCTTCCCAAATTTTATTGAAAACCAATATGTCATCTAATTAGACTATTAAAAAATCATCTATGAATGGACTAAATACACCATTCATAACCCGCATGAAATTAGTAGGAGCATTACAAATACCAAAGGGAATAACCAACCACTCAAATAAACCTTGTTTTGGTTTAAAAGTAGTTTTCCAGTTATCATCTTCAAAAATACTTACTTGATGATAACCACTTATTAAGTCTAACTTGGTGAAATAGGTTGCATTTTTTAATTGATCCAACAAATCAACAATACGAGGAGAAGGTAAGGGTTATTCATTGCAATTTTGTTCAATGCCCAGAAATCCACACACATTCTCCATGTATTGTATGTCTTTGGTACCAACACAATGGGTGATCCACATGGATAAGTACTTGGTTAGATGACTCCTTTCTCAAACAACTCCCAAACTTGCATCTTTATTTCCTCATTATCAGGCACTGATAACCTATACATGCCAATGCTAGGAAGAGGTGCATCTTGTTGCAGTTGGATCTCATGTTGTATTTCTATCCTTGGAGGTAATCCTCGTGGTTCCTAAAACACTTCATCATAGTTATAAATAATATTAACTAATCCATCTTTATGTTTAGGATCACATCCTCTGAAAGCTTTGGATTTATCATTATCCTTATCTTTTACAATCATGAGTACAAAATCCGTTCATGATTTTTCCTATAGTAATAAGAGACAAGTTACTATTCTCACGATGGGCTCTTACAATATACTCAATCCCATCCTTTGTAAGACAATACTTGTTCTCCTCCCTATATAATATAGCTTTTATGTCATATAAATAAGGACTTCCAAAAGTAATTCCACAAATATCAAGTGGTACAACTTCTAAATCTACCCCATCTATGAACTTAGAGGTGATTGTAAACCTGATCTTACATTGTTTAGATGCCTATAACTTAGCTTCTTCACATACTCGTCCTAAAGGATACAATTTTGGATGAGGCTTAGTTTCAAGTTCCAATGTATTAGCAATTTCTTCATAAATGAGATTAGCTTGCAAACCACTATTAAAGAGTGTATCAATCTTAGTATGTTCTGAGATAGCTCTAATATGGAATAGCTCACTTCTTTTCCTTTCATCATGCATAGGTTTAGAATTTAAAGAATGAGTATTAGTGCTAGAACTAGCAGAAGCAGATGTACCTTGTATGCACATGATTGTGATCTTAGTTTCATAACCTTAATTTGATCCAAGATCTTGTTGGATTGTAGTTTTGGTCTTCTTATTACCATTCTTATTTCTGAACCTCATTGATCTTAGTTCTGGATGGAGTTTCCAACATTTGGCATCAACGTGTCCTTCATTTTTTCAATGTGAACATGAAGGTTTGTCATCTTCTTTCTTCACCGTAGTTTTTCATTTCATTTTACCCTTTCCTTTATTCTTTCCTTCAATTTGCTAAATTGGTTTATTTTAGAAGATGTACTTGTCATTATTTCCCCTTGGACTCAATATGAGTGGCTTGGACATAAACTTCATCAAGATTAGCTGAGTTAAACAAAAGAATATTATGTCTAAAATAACTATGCAACTCTCCAATATAATTCAAAAGAGTTTCTTGAGTATAAAGAGGAATGCCCGATGTCAATTCCCTCTTTCTAAACTCTTAAGTATATTCTTGCACATTTTKTCCTCTATTTTTCCTTAGCTTATGCCAATCCATTATTGATTATTTCTTATACCCTAAAGAATAAATTGTTTCTTTAATGTAGCTATTAAACTAGGAAGATATCATTTTGCTTTTTTGAAGAAGATCTTCTTGATTCTTTCTCTYCCACTAGATCAATGTTGTGCCTCCAAGTGAGAGAGTAGCTAGYTAKAATTTTRCTTCATCGTCACAATTTTTTGAACCCTACAATATACTTCAATTTGCTTGATCCAATTTCTCTTCACTAAGCTCTCCATTATACATTTGCAAATCAAATTTCACGTCTAATTTCAATGTAGGTAAATTATAATACTATTTTTGTGGTTTATTTTTCTATGGAATTGAAGAGGAACTTGAACTTGAAAGAGAAGATGGAGATGTATGATTTTTAGGAGGGTCGCCACCACCTTCTTCTCCTTTAACTTGACTGCATCCTTCCTCATTCTTCTTTTGCTCCTTATATAATTTTTCCACCATGGTTTTCATCTCCAAAAAAACTTTCTAAAACATCGCTTCATATTTGAATGAGTTTTCTTCCCTCGAAGCTTTCATTTCTTGCCTTTGGAATGCACATCTCAAACCAATTATCTTGGGATTGTACTCTTGAAGCGAACATTCTCCTCGCTTGATCTTAGACTTGGTTAATTCAACATCAACACTTGTACAAATCCAAATCAACATATCCCTAATAACCAACTCTGAAGCCAAACTTGATCCAAAATTTAGTGTTAAAAGGATTATAACTAGATTCTCAATTTTCTGCAATTGCATTAAAAATTGGGCTAATAAATTAAAAACTAGCATTCAAGGACAATCTAAAACTGGAATAACAGATACAATACTCAACAAATTGATAACAAAGTTCACCCATATAAACAAAAAAAAAACAACATAACCCATAAAAATAATACCATTTTTTTCTCAAAAATGCAAATTAAAAAAAAAATAAAACAACCCCAAAAAAACCAAGAACCAAAATTAAAGAAAAAACAAAATTTAAAAACACAAAAATTTAAAAACTAAAAAACAATAACCCAATATATGTCATGTTTCTCCTGTAAAAATTGTGAAAATTGGGGGTTTACCTCTCCCAATAAAAAAAGCTTAAAACTAATTGATATATTTCAATGTAACTCATGGCCTTTTATTTAAGTATAAATAACATTTATAAACATATATGAACTACCTTAATTTTTTAATTATACAAATTTAATACAAATTTATATTAAATGTTCACTAATAAATGTATTTAAAAAAATATTCTTACAAATATATTTGTTATTCTATTAAAATTTAAGTATACAAATTTATATTAAATATTCACTAACAAATTTATTTAAAAATATATTCTTACAAATACATTTTTGTTATTCTATTAAAATTTAACCATATGCATTATGCCATACTTTCATTATTCAAATTTAATCATGTACACTATGCCATGCTTTCACTTTTTTTATTTAGGTTTATAATCGTGTGCACTATGCCATACTTTCACTATTCAAATTTAAACATGTACACCATGCCATGCTTTCACTCTTTTTATTTAGGTTTTTTCACAAAGTGGTAAGAAAGGCATCCATTTGTATAATTAGTCCACTTACACACTTTTCTCTCATACATCCAAAACAAAGAGTGTCCAAGATATTGATAAGTGGAGAGAAGGTATTACCTAATAAACTTTTTACTATGTTAAGAATATGGATACATATGGGTATTCATGAAGCCACCATTTTTTTGTGGAGAGAAGGTATTACCTAATACATTTTTTACTTTGTTAAGAATACATATACATATGGCTATTGATGAAGCCACCAATTTTTATTTAAAATTTGCTGCTTCAATAATATATATTTAAATTTCATGTTCTAATACCTGTTTCTGTTATTCAACTATTAATTAATTAACATATAATTTGTTACTCTACTATTAACCAATTAACATATAATCCGTTACTATAGTGTAGGATTATACAATATAATTAAACTATTCACTCATCATGATACATAAATTTAAAATGTAAACTTAAACTTGCAAATATAACTGAACAAATTATAAAATAATATAATTCATAACATAAATAATATTAATTCATCATAATTACAAGTAAGTCATGAATAATAATTTTTTTGGGAATTATCTATCAATTGGTTATAGAAGAAAGATGCTTCACAGAAGCATAGGCTACTTGTTACACCAATTCTTTTTGCAATAGAAACCATCCTCAAGATAATTCTATGAATCTACAAGGGAGAATTTAACTATAATTAGCTCTAACTTTCTTCACACAACACAATTCATAGGTTCATAATCAATTTTCCACCTACAAAAGTCTCAATCCACAACCCTCTTTCCCCATTATCTTACACAACCCAAGGAATGGTATCCTCTTCGTTGCTAGGAAGTCCCTTAGGTGATCCCACTTCCCTCCAGGGCTCCAACACAGGTTGGCCAGGAAATCTCACTGGTAGGATTTCAGGGATTCTAAGTTGTAGTTTAATTCTTCAATAATGGA
>JASDQU010012355.1:79707-99219 GCA_032191745.1 Picea mariana
AGAACATGTCCACATCATATCATCTAATCAAAATGTATTAATATCACTGTAAATCAATCAAACTCCAATAGCACACTCCCTGACTCAATCCAGAGTCCAAGGGGCTCCATCGATGCCTCTGCATCCTCAAGGTCCAAAACCCTGCACACTCAGTAAAACCGAGTCAATAGCACCTGTCTATGTCAATGTAGTAAAACAACATGTCATCTACCCATGACACATCATAATCAAAGTCAAATGTTTTAATATCATAATAACCCGAATCACTTGTAAGCAAGTGTCCTCAAAGAATAAGTTCGCTCAGTGCGCCAGAGCAGGATGTTACACCTAGAAACAAATAAATCATTGGCCATCAGTTTAATATATTGCTGTCAATAAAATACTGAACATAACTTATTAATAGTCAAATACAAAAGCTATCAAGAAAACTATCGTTCTACTTTATTATTACACAATTACTCATAACAAAAAAATGTTGTCGATATATATATCATAACAATCAATACAATCAAGGTTGTCAATACACAATAAAAGCGTTGAATACTGACATTTACTGACAACATAATTAAACTGTCATAACATTTAAGATCTTCATCGATAGCCTGGGATACCATAAAATCATAAGACTATGAATCGTTGTCATGACAGAATGCCAGTAATAATGTCTAGAATCGTTTTCATAATAGAATTAGAAGGTGAATACATTATGGTGAGATCCTCATAAAATCGCAACACAACATTGATAGCAATATAACTCGCTTACATTATGACGATAGCCAATTTAGGGACTGGGCATAATACGTAGCCTTAACATGCAAGCATGTAAAATTACAGCCTTAACATGTAGGCATAACACTCAGCCATGTAAAACCACAACCATAACACGTAGGCATAATACTTAGCCATGTAAAATCGCAGGCATAACACTCAACCATGTAAAATCGTAGCCATAACACGCAGGCATAACACTCAGCCATGTAAAATCAAAACCATAACATGCATACATAACACTCAGTCGTGTAAAATCGTAGCCATAACATGCAGGCATAACAATGAGCCATGTAAAATCGTTGCAATAACACGCTGCCATATAAAATCGAAAAACCCAGGCATGTAAAAATCACAATAACGCAGGCATGTAAAAATCGTAATAACATAGGCACAAAACGCAGGCATGTAAAAATCATAATAACACAGGCACAAAATGCAGGAATATAAAATCTACATCGAAATATTCATGTAGACAGACAATATATATATATTTATCAACAATGAGTAGCTCATTGTTCTTCAATGTATTTCACAGTCAGTTATATAAGTACGTTGTTCAACATATCCACATTAATATATCTGTAATTTTATATGAAAAAATGTATTATAATTACGCTGTCCCATTCAATTTGTCGAGTTCTAATGAACTCAACAAGGTAATGAAAATCAAAGTTATAATGCTTAGTTTGTTAATAAAAATCGGAGTCTAAACAGTAAAAAAAAAAACGCCTCGACATTGCAGTCAACAGGGTAATGATTGCAGTAAAAAAAAAATGGTGAAGATTGTAGAGTATCCCAAGTAATATCTCTAGCCAATACACCCCCAAAAAAGCCCAGTCCAAAATAATTTATAAAATGTCATTCAAGTGGGCAATTACGCAAGCTAAATTCATCAAAATATTAATGTGCAGAGGTAAAATCCCTGGCTAGAGTTGTTAAAAAAACGTAAGGTAAAATTCACAGAGAAAAAGGCAGATACGATGTATAGAAACCACACAGTAAATATGTCGAGAAAATCATTAAAAACACAGTGATCATTTCATCAAATGCAGAGATCATTTCATCAAATGCAGAGGTTAATAAGCAAAGCGTGGAAGGAAACGATAAACAATCGCAGAAGTACTCATTCNCCATCAACCAAGAACAATCAATAGGGGTAGATAGTTGGGCAAACATCCTTTACTCATCATCCATGCACAGAAAAGCAGGGTATTAGAATCTATAGGTTGCTATGCACCGAAGTGACGACCATCAATTTGACTCCTGACCGACTACTCAGGCTTGGACTGACAAACTAGGGATGAGGACGAAGTAAAAAACACAACTCTTCACAACAAATCAATAAAACCAAAAGGACAGTCACAACGTTCAGGGATCGAATGCCAAGGGAATCAATTCAAGCAGTGAGATTAAGTCTATGGGGAACTTTAAGTTCTCAATTAAAATGCTAAGTTAACACCTTATTTACACAGTCAAAACTACATAAATGAAAGCGTAAGGTAAATAATAATCTACCATGTAGAATAAAAGAAAGTGTATCGTAGCTCGAGTCGAACACTCCAATTCCTTGTCCCATGCGCTCCGTTAGGCTCCCTCTTGCTGACCGATGTGATATCACTGTTACTTCTCAGCCAATGCTAGGGGTACTCTTCTTCTCCCTTATCCCCCCAAGCCGCAAAGGGGCCATGCACACTAAACTAGAGAACAACTAGCTCCCAGCTCACCTCGCAAGGCCAAGCTACCACCCCTCACCGAGTTGGGTATCCCAACACCCATAAGATAAGTCAGTCAAGTCTAAAATTCTGTAGTGTAATGTTACACATAACCGAAGAGATCCATCCTCCTCCTCCTCCCTCCTTTATATAGAGTTACTAAGTCATTTCTTTCCCAATTTCCCATTTAATTTATTGTTCAATAATTTAATTCGAAAAAATACTCCCCGTACATGTGTAACCCATCCCCTTCGTTGCACCAGAAATTGATTTCATTAATTATTTAATTACTCTTATTTCCCTCACCTACCTAAAATCATTCCTAGAATCGCTCCTAGGTGTCCCCATATTCCCTTACACATTTTAATGACTTACCCCCTTAGTAATTTACTAGTTGAGTTCAATTTAGAAAGTTCTTAAAGGCAAGATTCCTTGCTAAGTTAGTCATTTTTCTTTTTCCTTATGTTTCCCTTTCTCTTTATGTTTCCCTCTTTTTCCCTTAGTTTCCTAATTCTTTTAAATTTCTCTCTTTCCCTTTTTATCTAAAACACAAATTAGCAAGTGTAGACTTTACCCTTTTCCCCCTTTTTCATTTTAGTTAAAAATTTTAATTAGCACATGTAACAAACAATTATTCCCCTCTTTTTAAAGTTTAATCCCCCAAAGTAATTTGATTTTTTTTTTTTTGAATGGCTTACCCCCTTCTCTTCACATGTTTAATGATGATTATTAGTATTATTAGTATTATTTTTTTTATTTTTTACCACAAGTATCACTCAGACTTAGATTTTGTTTTTCTAGACTGGGCGACATTTTATTAGGGAATTCGTTTTTAAATCTTTCTTATCACATTATTTGTTCTAAGGCCATCTAGGTTTATTCACTTATTAGTTAAGAACACGACGTTCCCTCCAGGACGCACTAGGTGCTCCAAGGGTGCCACTCGCCTCATTCTGTTTCCCTTTTGCGACGTACCCTTCAGGACGCACTACGTGCTCCAAGGGTGCCACTCGCCTATTTCCATTTTTCTCGTGTGGTGTGCCCTTCAGAATGCACTACGTGCTCCAAGGGTGCCACTCGCCTCTTGACTGACTTGGTAGACCTAAAAAAAACCCGGAGTCAATACTCTGTCAGGTGATCCTATGGGAGACTAAGGGCCTCTAATGAATAAGGCTCATGCCTTATTGTGTTCCCCTTAGAATCATTGTGAGAATCTTTCGCAGTCTTCCCTCATGACATCATGGGTCTTCTCGAACTAGGTAGTCATTAACTTACAGTTTGAGCCACAATGGGAGTGGTAGTAGGATGTGGCAGGGATTCTCTCCACACCTCTCCCTCAATGTCTCTGGTAGTCATGTGTGAGCCCTCTACTCCACATGTGAGTTTGGTCGACAAGCTATCGTCAGCCTACATCATCAACAAATTATGTCAGAAACAAAATTTATAATCATAACATCTAATCAGATGCACATATGTCGTATATACAACAATCAAACCCCAATAGTTCTCTTCCTGACTTGATCCAAAGTCCATGAGTTTCATGGATGCCTTTGCGTCCGCGAGGTCCAAAATCCTGGACACTCAGGAGAACTGAGTCAATAGCACTTGTCTATATCAATACAAAAAAATAACCTATCATCATATCCATAATGTCTCATAATCATAATCAAATGCCCAATAATGTAATAATCTAGATCACTTGGAAGGAAGTGTCCTCAAAGAATAAGTTTGCTGAGTGCGCACAAGAGCGGGATGTTACATACACCCCCTCTTGGTCTAAACTTCATCCTGAAGTTTCACAATATATAAGTGCCGAAATAATGTGTATCACAGTATCATAAGTCTATCTATCAAACAAAAATGCAAACTGCTGGCGCATATCATATGCGTCCTCCCAGGTCACCGACTGTGGACTATAGTTGTCCCACTGGACCTTGACATGATATATTTTTCGACGTCGTAGTTGTCGAATGCGATGATCCAGGATGTGGATCGAATTAACCGTGAGCACCCCCTCATCCGATACCTGCAAGGAACTTATGTCAATAACATGTGTAGGATCACTAATATAATGTCTCAAATTAGATACATGAAAAACATTGTGCATACGCCTCAAATAATCAGGCAAGGCTCATCGATAGGCCACAAGCCCCTTCATCTCCACAATCTTGAAAGGTCCGACGAACCTAGGAGAGAGTTTAGCTCCCTTTCCAAACTTGATCGAACTCTTATGCGGTTTTACCCGCAAGAAGACTTGGTTGCCAACTTCGTAACTACGGTTGACACGGTGCGCATCGACATAAATCTTCTATCGATCCTGCGCTTCTTTGATCCTTTGTCTTATTGTTTGCATTTTCTCTTCCATTTCTTTGATTGCTTTTGGTCCCACCATGATCCTATCCTCAATTCGATCCCATCTTAAAGGTGTCTGACACGATTGCCCATAAAGGAACTCAAAAGGTGCCATCTTAATGGTGCTTTGGTAGTTGTTGCTATAAGAGAATTCTACTAGTGGAAAGAATTATTACCAATGCTTTTTTTGGTCCATCACATACATGCGCAACATGTATTCCAAGGTTTGGTTCGTTCATTCAGTCTTCCCGTCAGTCTCTGGATGATACATAGTACTAAAGTTAAGTTGGGTTCCCAAGGCCTCTTGGAAACTAGTCCAAAATCGTCCAGTAAACACCAATCATCGATTGGATATAATCCTCTTAGGTACGACATGTAGCCTCACAATCTCACTGATGAAAACCATAGCTATGTTAGGTGCCTGATACGTCATACACACCAGAACAAAATGAGTACTCTTCGTCAGAGTGCCGACTACCACAAAAATCGATTCGTGTCTCCTTGTCGTTAGTGGAAATCCAACAATGAAACCATCGAAATAACCTCCCATTTTGAATCTGGAATAACATGTGGCTGTAGTAATCCCGTTGGATGTCTATGTTCATCCTTTACCTGTTGACATTCTAGACATTTAGCCACATAGTTGACTATGTATGCTTTCATTCCCTTCCAAAAGAATAAGGGTTTAAGGTCCGCCCTCATCTTCGTGACTCCTAGGTGGGCCATGTACACTACTCTGTGAGCCTCGTTTAGGATCAAACTCCTCAACTCGTCGTTTGGTGGTACATAAATCCAATTTTTAAACCTCAATAATCCATCATCGTCAAATGTAAATTCTTCAAATATTGGTACCATCATGGTGTTTTGTCCAATAAAATCCTCGACCTCTTTGTACCAGTCATCCTAGCGCTGTAAAGTCCCTGGACAACTTCCCAAACAATTTGTGCTCTCGCAAACACTGTAGTACCAAGCGCAAGTGCTCATCATGCTCCTCCGTGGTCTGAGAGTAAATCAAAATATCATCAATGAATACTTGAACGAACTTGTCCAAGTACTCACGGAACACCCCGTTCATCAAACTCATAAATATCCCTGGGGCCTTTGTATGTCCAAATGATAAAACAATAAATTTGTAATGTCCAAACCTCGTCTTAAAGGGGGTCTTAGGGACGTCATCCTCCTTGATTCGTAACTGGTGATACCATGATCGCAAATCGATCTTTGAAAACAGTGTCGCACCCTTCATATGATCGAACAGATAATCAATCCTCGGCAACAGATATTGTTTCTTGATCGTTTCCTTGTTCAATTGATAGTAGACAATGTAGAGTCTCCACAACCCATCCTTCTTTCATATGAAGATAACAGGCATGGCCCATGGTGACACACTCGGACGTATAAGTCCCAGGTTCAACAACTCCTCCAGTTGCATTCTCAACTTCTGTAACTCCGGGGTTGACATACAATAAGGCGTTATCGCTATTGGTTCAGTCCCTGGTTTTAGGTCTATGGTAAACTCTAATTCCCTCTTCGGCGACATCCCAGGTAACTCCTCTAGAAAAAATTCTGCAAACTCCCTCACCACCGGAAGGTGTTCTAGACCTTCCACTACGCCTTTTTCATTTAACGCAAGGATCACATAAATCTTATATCCCTTGTGCAAGCTCTTCTGTATCTGCATGGAAGAGATGAACCTCAGGGAAACTCCCTAGTTCTGTCCTACAATCACGCGTCTCTATCCCTCATCATCGACCAAGCTCAATCGTTTCATCTTACAGTTGAGTATCGCCTCATGCGATTCCAACCAGTCCATACCAATCATGATGTCATAAGATCATAAGATCATGACATGCAGGTTGTCCCTAGTGACAAACTCTCTTAGGTTAAGGGTATAGCCCATAACCTTTCCTCCAACCTTCTATTTGGCTTCTGAATCCATCTCTACAGAGATAAACTCATCCTGTTCGACTGCCTTTACCTTAATCATTTTTAGCATTGTACCAAAAATGAAACTCGTGGTAGCACTGGGATATATCAAAATACTAAGGGTCTAGTCAACGACAATACCTCATGTATCGAGCATAGTCGATTGGTGCTCTGCTTGGCAGTTATTCACTGCTACATGAATCTGATGGGCCTTGCCCAAATCTCCCATAGTAGTGGGTCCAGTTGATCTAGACGCTCTAGTCCTCTCCATTGAGTAGTCACGCTGGTAGTGTGGCTCCCCACATGTCCAACACCCCTTCTTTGTTCCAGTACTCCTGGTACTCGAAGTATAAGCTAACGGCCCACCGGCCTAGAATCCTAGTCTGTTCTGCTGAATAAGTCTAGACTGTTGTTATTTTGGTCGACGTTGTGGTCCCCAATAAGGTGTCCACTACTGATATGTTGGTCATCGAGGTGTCGTGAAAGTGGATCTTCTCTCGAAGCCACGATATCCTGTCATATGTCTGGCTAGTGTCTGATGCTACAGCACACCGAATGACACCTACCCTGCCGACCTCGCTAGAGTCCTTCTCTGACCCTCGCTGATAAGTTCCTCCTCTTCTATGAGGGCTTTCTGGACAGAATCATGCAAGGTATGAGGCATCAGAATCCTAAACTTTGCACTTATGTTGAAGTTAAGGCCAAACAAGAATCTGTTGACCTTAAGTTTCTTGTTATTAAGGTGCAGAGCATACTGAAGAAACTCCATAAAATGGGCCTTGTACTCGGGCACCGTATGACTTCCCTGTTGTAAGGCATTAAACTCATTGAGTTGATGCTCAATGAATGCCTCTGAAAGGTACCTCTCTCGGAACCATTCCTCAAACGGTTCCCATGACATGTCTTCGATGGCCATGTTCAGTTGTGGCAGGAGCATCTTCCACCATAGAAGAGCACTCCCCTTTATTTGAAATACCACCATGCTGACCTTCATGTTGGAGGTATAGTCGCGAAGTGCAAATCACATCGCCATATTCTCTAATCAAGCCATGGCAGCTGCACCGTCTGGGGCACCAAAGAACTCGAGAAATTTGACCTTCTCGAGTTCACGGTGAATGCTACCAGTACCGACCAGAGCACGTGGTGGACCCTCAGGGGGTGACGATGCCCTGGTCTCCTCTCTATCCAAACGGTTTATTAGTGCCTCAGACATGCGTTGAAAGGGCCTCATCATCCCAACCACATCACCCATTTCTATCTACTCCTTCTCGACAACCTATTCGTCTCCCTGGGGGTTAGACCCCTCAGGTGTGGATGCTACTAGAAGCATCACGCCTCCTCCCCTAGCATCCCGTCGTTTTCCTCCGTGATGTCCTCTAACCATGATTACCTTCACGAATACAAGTAAACTTAATTAGCAACATTATAATCAAATATCATATCAACGAAATCCGTAGTGATCCCAAGTCACGAGTTGAACCCTCTCTGATACCATATGTAACAACCCCTTCGTTATGACTACAAGCGAAGCAAAAAGTGCATATATATATTTTTTTAATACAAGATGACAACAACGATTACAGCTAAACAACACATCTGATGGCAATCACCATGCTCGTAGAACAGGCAACAGACAACTATGACTCCACGCACTGGCACAAGAGCAATTGGGAGAAACAATGCAGAAAACAACAAGGAGAAATGACTACTCGTCCGACACAAACATGACCATGCCTACAATCTAAGGGACAAAATCCCCATCCCGATACAATGGCCTCGACAGAGAGTTAACTAGAACCGCGATGGCATGCTACCAAACACAGGAAGGCGTTCAACCCATGCACCTATAGAAAACTTACAACGATCAACAAAACTCACATGGAAGGCACAGAATCTAACCAAGTTATCATTCGCCTTTATCCCATAGGGCACACCATGATCCCCTCATCAGGACTCATGACATCCCCAGGTGATAGGTGTGGTGATAACCCTTGCGCTACCAAATCTATTTGGACCAAGGACTCCAGATGAATCCAACTTGCTAGGAGCCGAGTTACTGACATGAGGACTACACCCACACCCCAAGCAACATATTGAAAAGACACATGATAACACTCGAATTAAATTGCGCAAAGAGACGGAGGATTCTTGTTTCCTACAAGGCAACCTGTGGTGTATCGACAAGACCAATCACCCCTTCCAGTTTGACCTAAGGCGCAAGGCGCATAACTGCCAAATAACTAAATGCTATTAAGAATTTTAGTTGATACATCTACTAAACTCTCATCGATTAAGCTTACGCAAGATAATCAACCATTACGCCTACAACCTTTATGTCTAAGAACCCTATTAACCCACCATTTCACCTCTGCCCAACAAAAGATAATCCTATTACGTTTAATAAAAATCAATAAACCCTAAAAATTTTCCATCTTTTAACATTAATAGTTATTATTTCTTATAACAATCTACTTCTATTTTCTTCCCGGATCACAATTTACTTAAACGAGTAAATTAGTTAAGTCATTTAAGTGTAAAAAGGGGGTTGAATTAAAATTTCCCGAAGAGATGTTTTATGTTAAGTTGTTCTTCTCTAGAAACAAATAAATCATTAGCCATCAGTTTAAGCTATTGATATCAATAAAATATTGAACATAACTTTCTTGACAGTCAAATACAAAAGCTATCAATAAAACTATCGTGTTGCCTTATTATTACACAATTACTTATAATAAAAAAAATGTTGTCGATATAGATATCATAATAGTCAATACAATCAAGGCTGTCAATAAGCAATAAAAGTGTTGGATACCGACATTTACTTACAACATAATTAAACTGTCATAACATTTAAGATCTTCATCGATAGCTTGGGATACCATAAAATCATAAGACTGTGAATCATTGTCATGATAGAATGCCAATAATAATGTCTAGAATCATTTTCATAATAGCATTAGATGGTGAATACGTTATGGTGAGATCCTCATAAAATTGCAACACAACATTGATAGCTATATAACTCGCTTACATTACGACGATAGGCAATTTAGGGACTGGGCATAACACGTAGCCTTAACACGTAGGCATGTAAAATTGTAGCCTTAACATGCATCCATAACACTCAACCATGTAAAACCGCAGCCATAACACGTAGGCATAACACTCAGCCATGTAAAATCGTAGGCATAACACTCAGCCATGTAAAATCATAGCCATAACACGCAGGCATAACACTCAGCCATGTAAAATCACAACCATAACATGCAGACATAACACTCAACAATGTAAAATCATAGCCATAAAACGCAAGCATAACACTGAGCCATCTAAATTCATTGCCATAACACACAGCCATATAAAATCGAAAAATGCAGGCATGTAAAAATCGCAATAATGCAGGCATGTAAAAATTGTAATAACGCAGGCACAAAACACAGGCATATAAAATCTACATCGAAATATTAACGCAGACAGACAATATATATATTTATCAACAATGAGTAGCTTGTTGTTCTTCAATGTATTTCACATTCAGTTATATAAATACGTTGTTCAGCATATCCACATTAATATATCTGTAATTTTATATGCAAAAACATATTATAATTACGCTATCCCATTCAATTTGGCGAGTTCTAATGCACTCAATAGGGTAATGAAATTCACAGTTATAATGCTAAGTTTGTTAATAAAAATCACAGTCCAAACAGTAAAAGAAAAATTCCTTGACATTGCACTCAACAGGGTAATGATTTCAGTTAAAAAAAAAGGGTGAAGATTGCAGAGTATCCCAAGTAATATCTCTAGCTAATACACCCCCAAAAAAATGCAGTCCAAAATAATTTATAAACTGTCATTCGAGTGGGCAATTACACAAGATAAATTCATCAAAATATTAATGTGCAGAGGTAAAATCATAGGCTAGAGGTGTAAAAAAAATGTAAGGTAAAATTCACGGAGAAAAAGGCAGACAAGATGTATAAAAACCACAGTAAATTTGTCAGGAAAAGCATTAAAAATGCAACGATCATTTCATCAAATGTAGAGAACATTTCATCAAACGGAGAGGGTAATAAGCGGAGCACGGAAGGAAAGGATAAACAATCGCAAAAGTACTCATTCACAAAAGGCGCAAGGCAAACCATCAACCAGGAACAATCAACAGGGGTAGACAGCTGGGCAAACATCCTTTGCTTATCATCCACGCACAGAAAAGTAGGGCATTAGAATCTACAAGTCGCTATGCACCAAAGTGATGATCGTCGATTCGGCTCCTGGCCGACTGCTCAGCCATGGACTGATGAACTAGGGATGATGACGAAGTAAAAATCACAACTCTTCACAACAAATCAATAAAAACAAAAGGACAACCACAACGTTCAGGGATTGAATGCCAAGGGAATCAAGTCAAGCAGCGAGCTTAAGGCTATGGGGAATTTTAAGTTCTCAATTAAAATGCTAAGTTAACACCTTATTTACACAGTCAAAAGTACAGAAATCAAAGCGTAAGGTAAATAATAATCTACCATGCAGAATAAATGAAAGAATACCATATCCCGATTCGATATCTCTGAGTCGTTGTCCCATGTGCTCCATCTAGCTCCCGCTTTTCGACCGATGTGACTTCATCGGTACCTCCCAGCCAATTCTAGGGGTACTCTTCTTCCCCCTTATCCCCCCTAGCTGCAAAGGGGCCACACACACTAAACCAAAGAACAAATAGCTCACAGCTCACCTCGCAAGACCAAGCTACCACTCCTCACCGAGATGGGTATCCCAACTCCCACAAGATAAGTCAGTGAAGTCTAAAATTCTACAGCGTAACATTACACATAACCAAAGAGATCCATCCTCCTCCTCCTCCCTCCTTTATATAGAGTTTCTAAGTCATTTCTTTCCCAATTTACCATTTAATTTATTGTTCAATAATTTAATTCAGAAAAATCCTCCCCGTACATGTGTTACCCATCCCCTTCGTTGCACTAGAAATTAATTTCATTAATTATTTAATTACTCCTATTTACCTCACCCACCTAAAAACATTCCTAGAATCACTCCTAGGTGTCCCCATATTCCCTTACACATTTTAATGAGTTGCCCCCTTACTAATTTACTAGTTGAGTTCAATTTAGAAAGTTCTTAAAGGCAAGATTCTTTGCTAAGTTAGTCATTCTGCGTTTTCCTTATGTTTCCCTTTCTCTTTATGTTTCCCCCTTTTTCCCTTAGTTTCCTAATTCTTTTAAATTTCCCTCTTTCATTTTTTATCTAAAACTCAAATTAGCAAGTGTAGACTTTACCCTTTCCCCCCTTTTTCATTTTAGTTAAAAATTTTAATTAGCACATGTAACAAACAATTATTCCCCCCTTTTTAAAGTTTAATCCCCCAAAGTAATTTGATTTTTTTATATATATAAATTAATTGAATTGCTTACCCCCTTCTCGTCACATTTTTAATGATTATTATTAGTATTATTTATTCTTTTATTTATTATTATTATTATTTTAACCACAAGTATCACTTAGACTTAGATTTTATTTTCCTATACTCAACGACATTTTATTAGGAAATTCATTTTTGAATCTTTCTTATCACAATATTCGTTCTAAGGCCATATAGGTTTATTCACTTATTAGTTAACAATGCAACGTGCCCTTCAGGATGCACTAGGTTCTCCAAGGGTTCCACTCGCCTCATTTTATTTCCCTTATGCGACATGCCCTTCAGGATGCACTATGTGCTCCAAGGGTGCCGCTCGCGTCTTTCTATTTTTCGCGCGCGACGTTCCCTTCACAATCCACTACATGCTCCAAGGGTGCCACTCGCCTCTTGACTGACTTGGTAGACATCAAAAACCCCTGGAGTCAATACTCTGTTAGGTGATCTTATGGGAGACTATGGGCCTCTAAGTGATAAGGCTCATGCCTTATTGTGTGCCCCTTAGAATCATCGTGACCGACTGTCGTAGTCTTCCCTCAAAACATCGTGAGTCTTGTCGAACTAGGTAGTCGATAACCTATAGTTCAAGCCACGGCTGGAGTGCTAGTAGGATGTGTCAGGGTTGTTGTCCACACCTCTCCCTTAATGTCTCTAATAGTCGTGTGTGACCCCTCTACTCCACATGTGAGTCTGGTTAGCAAGCTATCGTCATTTTGCATCATCAATGAATCATGTCAGAAACAAAATCCATAATCATAACATCTATTCAGATGCACATATGTCATGTATACAACAATCAAATCCCAATAGTCCACTCCTTGACTCGATCTGGAGTCCAAGGGTTTCATCGATTCCTTTGTGTTCTTGAGGTCCAAAATCCTGCACACTCAGGAGAACCGATTCAATAGCACCTGTCTATATCAATACAACAAAATAACCTGTCATCATATCCATAATGTCTCATAATCATAATCAAATTCCCAATAGTGTAATAATATGGATCACTTGCAAGCAAGTGTCCTCAAAGAGTAAGTTCGCTCAGTGCATGCAAGAGCGAGATGTTACAATAACATAACATATTACATGTCCAAGGAATATGGGTCGAGGTCTAATCCCTCATCCATATTCCCACCCAAACTATACCATATTTCAACTTAAATAAATATAAAACCATATGTATGTTAAGACCTTTGCGGTGACACATTGGTAGTGGGGGCTATGTTAAGGTTTATGGAGTTCTTGTAGGTTGCAGGTTTGACCCCCGTCAACTCCATAAATTTTGCATAGCTCTATCCAATATAGGCCAATGGGAGGCTTCCATGTGGTCGCCTCTCATTGGCTCATCCATGCAACATGTCATTCAACAATTGGACCACTTGTTTGCCACTTGTCAACCACCAATTGATCCACTTGTGTTGTAATTTTCCTAGTCATCTTCCAATAATGATGTTCCATGTTTCACCGTTGCTATGGTGACATGTGTCACCTCTTTTTTCCTTTGACCTTTGAATCAAACTTTGACCGTTCATAACATTTTCATACGAACTCCGTTTGAGGTGAAATTTGTGCCATTAGAAAGCTATCGTTGAGCTCTATGCATTAGTGGACCTCTGTGAGAATTCATGGATCCTCTTGGATCACCAAGTTTAAATAAATAATACTCATACCAATTGATACCTTCATACCAGTTCCCATCACCATCTAGATAAAAAATCTGGTGTCCTCAAAACCCCGATTACTCAAGCCATTTGCATATCCAACCCTCAATTCCTCACGGAGGAAAAATCCCACCTTACCAAGGTCATTTTTTCCAATGACTACTCTCTCTCTCAAATCAATCATTCCTTCCACTCAATCAACAATCCTAAATCTAAATAAAAAAATGACCTCATCCTCCTCCCAGTTTCGATCTCTGATTTCTATACCCTATATCCAGGGCACCATTGATCATATCTCAAAAATTTTGGTTAAGAATAATATTAAAACCATATTTGAACCTTAAAAAACAATCAAAAATGTTTTAGAACTGTAAAAGATAAATCTGTCTTGATGCTTGGTCGAGGAGTTTACACAATTCCCTGCTCTCGTGAAAAATATTAAATAGGTCAAATTGGAAGATCCTTCAAAGCTTGTCTTAAAGAGCATATAGCTGACACTACCCTCAATGAGATTTCCAAATAAGTTACTGTCGAACACTCCTCCAAATCCAAACACCTGATTTGGTTTGACCAAAATAAAATTTTAGCCTCTGCCCATCATTACTCCTCTCATCTCATTTGATAAGCTCTCAAAATTGAAAAACATCCTAATAATTTCAATCGCGAAGATCGCTACAAAATTAGCCAATCCTGGAAGCCCACCATTCGTCACCTTGATCATCATTCTTCTTCTAGTTAGACTTTAGTCACGTGTTTGTCCTAATCCTTGCCCCCATATTTATTCTTTCCCTAACATTGTAAATGGACCTCCCTCATGTCTCCTCCCATCTTTTTTCCCTTTATCCTAGTCACGCCATTTATTCTTTTTATTAAATTCCCCATATAATTATTATCTCTCCTTTTATAGCTACAACTTTTTCTATAGTTTTATTTCCTAATTTCCTTTAATCTTAATTCTTCATTAACTCCCCTCTACCACCCAATCTCATTGACTAATTTATTTCTTCGCAAATCTCCTCAACTAATTTTATTCCTTTTTTAATTTAAATCTCTTTTATCTCAATGACCATCTAAATGTACCTCTCCAATGTACGCTCCCTTGTTTTATTTCCCTTTAGACTAGTCACGTCATTGATTACCTTTAATAATTATCTCATCTTACCTATGTTAATTATCTTTCTATTTATAGCTACTACTATTTTTTATTTTTTATTTTTATTTTGAGTCCTAAATTCCTTTAATCCAAATAATCAATTTCGATTGCTAATTTAATAATCAATATTCTATTCGTCCTTAATCTACTCAACTAAGTTTATTACTTTATTATTATTATTCTAATTATCTGAATGACCATATTTTTCATTCCTCCTTCCTCCTTTCAATGACCACTAACCAATTTTCTCCTTTAAATACCTACCTCAACACTCTTTTCCACCATATGAGTTTCATTTGTCCTTGATGATGGGTGGAGCTTCCACTCGAAACCTTGGATTTTTCATAAAATCATATACATCTTTTGTCCATATAATTTGTCTACATTATAGTCAACCTTGGTCATGGTCAACAAATTTCAACCACAATCAACCATGTTCATGGTCATCGTCATAGTCAACCATGGACAACTTTGATCAACCATAGTTAACCATGGTGTACGTCAACTATAGTCAACCATGGTCATGGTTATGGTCAACCATAGTCAACCATACTAAACGAAAGTTAACCAAGGTCTACCATAGTCAACCATGGTCATGGTCATTTTCATGGTCAATCATACTTAACCATGGTACTGCATACAACCATGTTGTTGGTCATGGATAACCATGGTCTACGATGATCAACCATGATCATCCATGTTCAAGCATAGTGATGGCCATGCTCAACCATGAATGATCAACTATTTTCATGATCAACCATAGTCATGGTCATCCGTACTCATGGTCATGGTCATTGTCAATTGGGGTTAACTATGGTCATGCTCATGCTCAACCATAGTTAGCCATGGTCATGCTCACGGTCAACCATAATCAAACATGGCCAATCATACTCTTGGTCAACCATAGTCAATCACAGTCAACCATGGTCATGGTCAATGTGGTCATCCATTAATACATTAATACATTATTACATTAATGGTCATTCGTGGGTATTATTATTAATGTATTATTACTTTATTAATGTACTATTAATACTTACTTACTTTAATGCATTAATATACTATTAATACTTTATTAATGTATTAATTAATAATACTTTAATACTTTGTTAATGCATTAATAAATTAACTAATACTTTAAAAGATTAATGTAATAATGCATTGTTAATGTATTAATACAATATTGATGTATTAATAATGTATTAATTTATTAATATAGAAATAATTTATTAATGTATTAATTAATTAATAGATTAATTAACTTTCAATTAATTAATAGATTAATACTTTAATAGTTTAGTAGATTAATACTTTATCCATTGTTAAGCATAGTGATGGGCATGGTGATTTTTGGTTAACCATAGTCATGGTCATAGTCAACCATCTTCATGATCAAACATAGTCATGGTGATGGTCATGGTTAATTGGGGTTAACTATGCCCATGCTTATGGTCAACCATAGTCAATCACACTCAATCATGTTCATGGTCAACATCACAAGTAATCACTTACCCTCTTAAGGATAGACCAATTAGGTCTTAATGGATGTTAATCATCATCATCATCATCATCAGTACTTTAATGTATTTATGTAATGATGTAATAGTGTATTTATTATTATTTTATTAATGCACTATTAAAGCTTTATTAATGTAATATTAATACTTTAATAATATATTAATTAATAATATTTTAATACTTTATTAATGTTTAATAAATTAACCAATACTTTAAAGGATAATGTAATAATGTATTGTTAATGTATTAATACTTTAATACTGTATTATTAATGTATTAATATTTTGGTAATGTATTATTAATGTATTAATTAATTAATTAGACATGCATAGCTTAATATTTNGGTTAACCATAGTCATGGTCATAGTCAACCATCTTCATGATTAAACATAGTCATGGTCATGATGATGGTTAATTGGGGTTAACTATGGTCATGCTCTTGGTCAACTATAGTCAATCACAATTAATCATGATCATGGTCATCATGATCATCCATTAACATATTAACACATTATTACATTAATGGTCATCTATGAGTATTATTATTAATATATTAATACTTTAATGTATTTATGTTTATGTAATGATGTAATAATGTATTTATTATTATTTTATTAAAGTTTTATTAATGTAATATTAATACTTTAATAATATATTAATTAATAATATTTTAATACTTTATTAATGTTTAATAAATTAACTAATACTTTAAAGGATAATGCAATAATGTATTGTTGGTGTATTAATACTTTAATACTGTATTATTAATTATTAATGTATTAATATTTTAGTAATTTATTATTAGTGTATTAATTAATTAATTAGACATAGCTTAATATTTGAGATAAATATATGACTACTGGTATTAATGTTGATGATTAATACATTAATACTTTAACACATTAATGTATTTATGTATTATTACATTAATTAATAGATCATTAATATATTAATATCTAATTAATGTATTAATTAACTAATACATCATTTAACTTTCAATTAATTAATACATTAATAATGCTAATTTTTTTTTGATAAATATTGTCTAGTATGGTGGAATAAACTATTGTGTATCTTAATTATAAGACAAGAGAGTAAGTGATAATTATAAGACGAGAGTAAGTGAGCATTGAGGGAGAGAAAAAAAATCATTGAAAAGTAATAGTTGAGATAAAAATGAATTATTTAACTGTGATGAGAAAACATATAAATATAAGAATTGGACAGTTGAATTAATAAGATGAAAGGGGATAAATGTGAGCACTTTATTCCACCATATGAGCTCTTATGTCCCTCATGATGGGTGGAGTGTCCATTGAAAACATTGGAAATTTTGAAACCTTGCACATAGTGTTTATCCAGATAATTTTTTAGCATTATGAATAACTGTGGAAATTTACATACTCAAATACATTGATACTTTATAGTTAACTATGGTCATGCTCATGGTCAACCATAGTTAATCATAATCAAGGATGGTCACCCATAGCCAATCATACTCTTGGTCAACCATACTCATGGCCTACTTAATTACACTCGATGGTTATCCATTAATGCATTATTACATTAATGATCATATTTAGGTATTATTAGTCCCTGCCAAGGGACTATAGCAATGAGTTTGCTATTGATTTGACATTAATTTGCCTTATATTTTAAATTTGTGTGTGAAGTTTAATGTTTAACTTAAGAAAATAAATACATATTTTTTGATATAATAAAAGTATTTGTTTTTCTCATTTCTAATTGGTTAATATATTTTAGATCTTATTGTTTTATTCACTATTTCAATATTTGAAATTAATTACATAATTAATAAACTCGGTTATAAGTACCTAGTACCTTTTATATAATAAATTAAGAAAAACATATAAAAATACCATATGTTTTCTCATTATTAATATCCATTTATTTCATTATTATTACATTTATACTTTAGAATTATACTTTTCTAAAAATTCCTATTATCATTAATTCAAAATGTACTAGTGAAGTCTGAATAGAATAAAATATACTCACAAAACTTCTCATTGAATCATATGGGTTATAGAAAAATCAAAGTCTGAAAGCATGAATGACACAATGTACTATCTTGATTTTTATGATTTTTATATTTATTGAATATTAATTAATTTAATTATTATAAATGTAATAAAATAAAATTATTTTATTTTAAAATATAAATTTTAATTACTTATACAAATATTGTCACATATTTATATTTAATATTTTGAAAATGAGTAAAATTTTATAAATTTATATACAAATTTTCAAAAAGACAATATATTAATTTTTTTTAAATAAAATTTTTAATAATAAATGATTATTAAGCATGGAGAAATTATATTATTTATATTTTAATAATAGTTTGATTTTTTTAATGAAAATTATATAATAAAATCATAGTTAAATATAAAGATAATATATTATATTATTCACATTTTATAACCGTTTTTCATTTTGATGTTTTCTTTAATGACATGTAATATATTCTCATCTTTTTAATAATGATTTTGATTTTTTCTTCCATGAAAATAAATTAATAAAAATGGTTATAGATGAATACAAAATGATAGACATATAATTAGGTATGATGATATATTTGTAATTTTTTTTAATAGTGATTTTGAATATTTTTTTAAATAAAAATAAATTAGTAAAAATATAGTTAAAAATGAAAGACAAAATGATATATGATGATGACGATTAACTCCACTAAGACGGAATAAGTGATTACTTGCGATTCTTTAGAATTTTGTTTCTGTGCTCTAAAAGCATCAAGAGAAGCTTTATAACAGAAAGTGTTTTTCATCTTCAACCTTGTTAGCATTTTAGGAATTCACCAACCCCCAGTTTCACTATGGAGCTCTTGAGAATTTGTTTTTATCTTAGCAATGCTTATTTTTTTCTTTACACATGGAAAAACAGATAGATAATTTTGATCTATTACATCCTTATAATAACTTAATTTCCTTTTTTCCT
>JASDQU010012355.1:106071-116705 GCA_032191745.1 Picea mariana
CAGAAAGAGCATGATGTATACTATCCATCCATGGGTGTTGTATCTACATGTGCATTTTCCTTCATGTCCAAATAACTTCATCAATCTTGTGGTCCAAAACCCATGACTAGGGTTGACATCAATGACAACAACCAATCTTCCAACATATTCTGTACTCAAGAATAAACAACTATTCCTTGAGAATCATCCCTTTTCAAATGTAGAAAAAAAATAACTAGAAGATTCGATGGCTCAGTCGAAAGCAATAGTAAATCAAACACCAAGAAAACAAGTGTCCCCACCAACAAATTCAAAATGGGATTCAATCATATCCCCATCTACAAAGGATAAGAAGACCCAAAACTCCATTGGTTTGTATGTGAACATTTTTGGGATGCAGCTGATATTACAGAAGAATATAAGAAAATGGTGCAATTTGGAGTTGTGTTGCACTACCGCACCTTAACCCAGTTCATGAACTACACTGAAAAGAAAACTCGTTCAAAAGTAGAAATAAAGAATAATTTTATAACATTCTTTAAAATCCAGGACATCACACATATAGAAGTTCAAAATTTAAAATAAATAAAGAAAATACTAGTCGAGTCGATAAGATAATACGAAAAAATATTTAAAGATCTCCTAAGTCAAATCTTGTCGAAGATTGATCAATACATGCTAGTCCTGTGGTATGTAGTTGGGATATTTCCAAGAATCAGAACTTTGTTAAGCTTATACAAGATATAACATTCTGAAGACATGTTACAGAAGGAACATCGAGTCAAATTAGACGACGATAGGCCATTGAATTCCTCAACGATGGAAATACTTGAGGAAAAGATAGAACATTTGCAACAAATTATCAAAAATATATCCATTCGACGTAATGAAATTTGGTGAACCACATGTACCGGGGATGGAAACACAAAATATAATTATCCCCTAAATGAGCGCATGCAAACAACAAACGTCCACCGAGTACAAGCCTAGAAATACCGCGACATATGTGAATGCATGACTGATCATAATATACAATATTGTCCACACAATCTAAAAAACATGAAGTGGTGCTACATCTATGAAGCTTCATATCATCGAACTTTAGAATGGCACCTAAGTGCTAGAAATAACAATAATATATGATATTCTACCACACAGAAACCACCTACCAAACAAACATCTATGGTCAAAGAGATGATTATTTTGGTGGTCGTGGTTGAGGTCGAGGAGGCTGATGCAGATTTAGTGTTCAAGGTTGAGGTCATGGATGAACATGTTGTGATAATTGCTGAAAAAATGATCACGACAACATATATTGTCCTATAAAAGACAAAATTGAAATGAATTTCTACAACATATGTTGCATTGGAGATCAATACCTAGAACACTACTCGATAATACTCGACAAAATTATACCTTGAAAAAATGTGAATCTACTACACATAATATTGAAATAAGAGGTGAGGAACTCCAGGAACTTAAATATTGTTAAAATTTTGGGAACCATATTGACATCCATACTCCACCACAAAACTACCAAATAAAAAATGCTAACAACTTTCCAAATCCAGATAAAGAAGAGAAAATAATGAGAGAAGCTCTTAAATTATTTAGGAATGTCACAAAAGATCAACAAAATCCAAGAATTATAGATGAAGACACCATCCATGAATTTTTGCAACTACGCAAATACAAATAGTCGATAGGTAGGCTATTGGACCTACTCAACATACCGTGAGAACACAAAGATGGTCAGAAACCAATCAAATATGAAAATAACCTCTCTTATAATAGAAAATATTACGATCCATGAGTCGACTTGGAAATCGAAGGAATGATGATCAATCAGGTGGTAGTTTCTTTTGGTTCACACATTAATATTTTTACCATGAGAAATATTGGTACGAATGGGTTGACCCAACCTAACACCCATGATGAATTATCTTAATTTAGTTGATCAAATATTAATAGAACCAATCAAAATACTGAGAAATGTTGACACACAAATTATGGGAATATCGACTTTGGTAACTTTGAGGTGATCGACCTTGTCGAAGGAATGTCAGCATATGAATCTCTTTTCGATCAACCATGGGGTCGATGAATGAAAGCAACTATATCCCTGGAAAGAGATAGAATCAAATTGAAAGTAAGTGGGAGAAAAATAATTATTCTTTTGGATATAAAGGAAGGAAAACTATGGATAGAATCATGGGACGAATATGAAGAATACAAGTGTTTATATCATATAAATAACAAACAAAAATATTATATAGAATCAACCGCAGAAGGAGAATTTTTGAGAGAATCCCCCATGTTGGTCGAACATAATTCTAACTCTGCCTTATACAAATGGAAAATATAGAATCATGAAGCACATGTGAAAGACTACTAGTCTATCAAAGTTATTCCAAATAAACATATTAAGACATGATATTCAATACAGGTTGTACCAAAAGTTTGTGAAAAAATAACTCGACAAACTCCCACTCTCATTCCGACTAACAATCAGATAAACCCTTGTGATACAACGAACGACATACCCCTTTGACCGATGTGGAAGAGGTAGAAAAATCCATAGGATAGCAGGGAAGATCACATATTCTTATAGAAACTTTCACAGGCCAGACTGGAAGATGGTCAGAAACACATTCCCCCTGATTACAAACATGGACAACTATGTCAGCATACTTTGTTGAAAGATTTGGTGGAAAGAAACTATCAAAATATGCAGATATTCCTACATTCAAAATAGGCTATAGTCCATCATAGCATACTCAACGTTGCGAAAGAGAATGGAGAATAATTGTATACAAGGGTGAAATGATATGGACCCATATGTTTGCAAGTACATTAGATGAGATACCAAGAAAATGGTACAGAATTGAATAATCTTGCGTCCACACTTCCATCTGGGCCGAAATCAAAAGAAATTGTGTCCAAGACTTTGAATTTAATCCAGTAGAGGAACACTTGAAAGGTGTAGCATGATAAATAAAAATATTTCTAGAAATTCGTTCACCATCTCAACAGAAATAAAAAGAAACAATTCTGGTTAATGGAGGATCAACATCGACATGCAACTTTGTGTTGGTAGAAAACAAGGAAATATCGACTGCATGGAGGATTGATATGGAGAATACAAAATGGCCAGGACAGAGCTTCCAATGGAAGAAATACCATCCAACATTACAAAATCATGTGAAATAATTTCTAAGCATAGCCACATAAAAAAAGAGGACCAAGAACAACACGACTTCCCAAATATATTTACGAAAATTGAAGAAGGAGAATTCCATCTTGACGAAGCAAATCCACCAGAATGGATGGACATGGAAATACTAATGAAAGAATTTGACATATCAAATGATGGCTGACAGAAAATGGTGCAAGTAGGGGATTATTTGTCTAACAAGTAAACAACAGACATACTCATTCTACTAAAAGAGTATCAGGATGACTTTGCACATGGCTACAAGGACCTGAAAGGAATTGTAGAGGAAATGGATGAAATGAAGATCGAACTGATCCTAAGAGAGAATCCAATTAAAAAATGATCATACAAGTTAACACATAAGTACAAATTGATCATTCGAAAAGATATCGAAGGAATGCTACAACTAGACATTATTTACACTATCGACAAAGTAGAATGGGCAAGCCCCATGGTGGTACAACCAAAGAAGAATGATCAAAAGAAGTAAATATTTTTTGTCGAATTTTGGGGACTCAATAAATAAACTGTGACAGATTTTTTCCCCACCCCTTTTGATGATGAAATCATAAACGAAGTCGCTCATCGTGAATTTTATTCATTTACCAATGGCTTCTCAAGATATAACCAGGTGCCAATCGCAAAAGAATATCAGGAAAAAACAACTTTCGTGTCGGAATTTGGATATTTTCCCTACATAGTCATGCCATTCGGAATAAAAAACATGCCAATAGTTTTTTCAAGAATAATGGTAAAATCATTCCAAGAGTACATCTGTAAAACCATGGTTGAATACTTACATGATTGGGCAATCTACAGTTTACTCAGAAATCACATACAATAGCTTCGACTTATGTTAGAACATTGCAGATAGATTCAACTATCACTACACATTAGAAAATGCATATTCTCCACACCTATTGGAATCTTGCTCGGACACGTGGTATGTAAATATGGAGTGAAGGTCAACATAACTAAAATAAATATTTTCCTTGATCTAAAACCCCCCTTAAATAAAAAAAACATCAAAATTCTATTATGTCATACTAGATATTATTGGAAGTTGATACGACACTACTCACACATCACCTTCCTAATGGATGAGCTTCTATGAAATATGTCAAATTAATATGGAGCCAATATTTCCAAGAATACTTCGAATTTTTAAAGAAGAAGTTGCTCAAAGCACCTATTCTCAAACTTCCAGACTGGCCAAGAAAGATTCATGTCCATGTCGATGTGTTGGACATAGTTGTTGAGTCAGTTATAGATCAACCATATTATTACACAATGGACCACCCAAATGCATATGCAATTCCGAAACTAAATACAGTAGAAATAAATTATTCAACAAAGAACGAGAAGTGAGAAGCCTTATCAATGATATTTTCACTACAAAAGTGTTTCATTATGTTGTGATTGATGTCAAATGATTGATGCCAAAGAGTTGATGTCTTGTCATAGTATCATTGATGTATTTATTGATGGCCTATGTTGTCATAGATGTAATTTATGTCAAATATATCAAGTGGTGCCATAATGATGTATTGTCATGGATTGATGTATAGATAGGATGATGTAAATCTTGGTCATTGTTTTCTTGTCATGGCTGATAGGAAGTACCAAAGGGATGAAATTCAAAGTGGTCCCCTTATGGTGAAATCCCTCACATGAAGACGCTTTGTGAAGTCCAAATGGTTAATTGGTTGAGTGATCCTAGATGTGTGCTTAAGGATCCCAAGGATTGATTGTGGAATATTGTAATGAATATACATGAATTTGTAAGTGAGACTACTCTATATGGATAATGCTCATCATTTCATTTCTAGTGATAAGTGGAATGTCACATAAATCCTCACAGTTAGAGATTTATGACCTTATGAATTTGGAGAACCCTCATGTGTTGTCTAGAAGCTCCTAGAGGGTCAAATAAGTCCAATTATTCTAGAAGCTCCTAGAAGATGTTGACAAGTCAAAATGGTTAGTCATGAGTTAAGTGGTTGCAACAAGAAAACAATTAAAAATAAATTAGTTGCAATTAGACGTGGAGAACTTACTATTTATGGAGAAAGTGGGTTAGAAGTGGACAAAGTGGGTTATAAGTGGAAAATATGTCAGAAGTGGGTTAGCCCCTAAAAGAAGGAAGTTGGTTAGAGTTGGTCAAAAGAGGAATCTACTTGGAGAAGTATAAACAATATATAAAGGGTCTATTATGTGTATGATCTTTGAGAATATGGAATATACAATTGTGAAAGGCTATTTGGGCAGGTATTATTGATAGAGAAAATTTGCAGTAGAAAATCCGTCGAAGAAAAAGTGTGGTAGAAAAATCACGGAAGAAAAAGTGCAGAAGAAAAATCAAGGCAGAAAAACTGTGCAAAAAATCCTCAACTAAAAAAGCATGGCAGAAAAAGCACGTCAACAGAACCACGATAGTAGAATTGCGGCAATAGAATTGCATAAACTTATGGTATTTTGTTTATGGAGCGTATGGTGTATTTGTAGAGGTATCTTTTTGGTTATCTTGGTGATATTGTTGAGAGTTGTATTGGTGATTTATCTTGGTGATTAGATCCGATTTGGATGAAGATATTGATGTGACAAGTTGTGTGGTTCATAGGCAATGCACTTGTGTTGGTATAGAAACTTGGTATAGTTTCACAGATTGATTTATGTCTACAAGTTGGTTCTTGTACTTAAGGGTTGGATTCCTCTTCTCAATTGGTATTGAGATTTGAAGACTGAGTCTTGCATTGAGAGTTGGTTCTCTTGTGGAGTTGTTTCTCTATTTATGTGTTGCTAAAAAAACCCCCAAGGATTGTAGTCTATAATATAAATGAAAATTGTACATATATCTTGTGTTCCTTGTATTCTTCATGATGAGGGTTTATTGATGGTGTTTGCTGTTGAGATATGAGTACATACAACTTGTTATAAATGAAAGTAATGGATGATGAGTAAATGGTGACTTCTAACTAAGGTGTCAAGAAAAGGACTAAAAAGAGCCCTACACTAATTCACCCACCCTCTCAGTGTGGTTGGTGTGTCCAACATTTGGTATCAGAGTAGGACTTCATTATAATCCTTAACAAGCTTGAATGAGATCCATGGACAGACAAATTGATGATGAAGTTATAATCCTTGATGAGAAAAAATATTTTGCATGGAGAATAGAAGTGAAAGGGTATTTGAAAGAAAAATGAGAAGGGGTTTGGAAAGAAGCTATTGGTAGTTCAATTCCCTTGACTAATAAGTCAAAATTTGCAGCTCAAAGGGAAGAAAAGAATAATGATGCATTGGATCTCAAGACCATTTTCAATGGACTCTCAAGTTCTGTCAAAGAAAGTATGGGACAATGTACTTCCTCCAAGGATCTATGGCTGAAGCTAGAGAAGACATGTCAAGGTGTAACATCCCCAGTCATCAACTGCTAAGATATGCCACATGAAATTTCTCAATTTTGATACCATTAAATTCAATACTGAATTATGCATATGAACATAGTTAAGTGGAAATAATACCAATATGCATGTAACAATAATTATAACATTCCAAGCATCCTACTGGGGTATACCACATACAATTTTCGAACTGTATACCATAATAAACATACAAATACTCTGAAAATTCATGGATACTTACAAAATATTAATAGAAATACATTTTTAGCATACACAGGGAAAAACCCTTAAAACATATGCATAATTAATGATGCAACATGTAATTTAACACTTATATTTGATAAAAGATCACCAATTGCATGTAGACCTTCCCCGTTCCTCCCAATGATAGACAACATTGCTTGTAGTCTTTCTAGTGGGTCATTCCCAAGCTAGGGATAAACTCTACCAGGGAATAGGGAATACTAAGTTAGTCTAAGGTATGAAAAGAAGAATAATTTCTCAGTCCAAGGTGCCCAACTGCTGCAACTAGCCTACAATCTCTCATTCCCCACATTCATGTCCCACCCTAGGAACTTTACCCCTTCTCTTCTTAATAGTCCTTCAACTTTCCCACTTTCCTTTTAGGGCTTTAGCAACAGGCCAGACATGAAGTCTCATATCCCTATATCCATTTCCCAATGCACCAGGGAACAATTCTAAGTAGTTCTCACATGGAGAAATTACTCACGAGCCTGACAACCCGTCTCTTTGACATAGCAAATATATCACCTAGAGAGATATTCCTACAGGCCTGACAACCTGCTTCTTCAACCATGGGCCTGGAAAACTACCTCTTCAACCATGGTCCTGACAACCCGCCTCTTCAACCATGAGCCTGACAACCCACCTCTTCAACCTGCACTCAAACCAGGTTCTATTTTCCACAACACTAAGCTACCTGATTACATGCATCGTGATAGCCACAATAGAGATAAGAGTTTGTATGGATAGGAACTCCTTCCTGAATCCTCCAGGGATGAAGGAATGATGGAATGATTCCCTAATCTTGTATTGTAATGAGGGAATGATCCCAAATACACTAATATCCCTATTATACATATGATGTTCCTTTTTTGAAACATGGTACCCAAGGGACTCTCTTTCCCCCACATGTCACCCAAGGGACTCTCTTGTCCCCCCTTTAGAAACTTAAGATATAATATATAAATTATATATCCATACTTTAAATTTTTAGGAATAGCAATATAATATTCCATTGGCTCAAGCCCACCTTTAGCTTATAGCCCCTTTCCTAGACTCTTATCTCCCTTATCCCTTTCTCGTGGATTTTATCCCCCCATCTCTTTTGTGTGGTCAGTTTGCATGTAGTGTTGTACTTGATTAATATTATGAGTATGATTTACAATTAAAATATAGGCACGCCAACCTTTAGCATCTAGGCTTCCTGGCCTAATAATTATATAAGAATTCTAGCCTATAATAACCTAGCTCACTAGCCTATACACATATTTACATTTACATTTACAATTGGGGTTCGGCCTAGGGGTATTGCATTCCCCTCCCCCTTATTTATGCATTGTCCTTAGTGCATTATATACCATTTACAATTCAAAATTCCTCCAAAACTCTCCATGATTTTGCTAATGAATCTTTTTATCCACCTGGTGCTATGCTTTGAAGCACAAATTCACGTATTCATACCTCAACTAGAAATCATTTTCTTTTATCCGCAAAGATTCTTCATGAAAGAATTAAGCTCATTGTTCCATTTGGAACACCCTCATTATGGAAGCTACGATTCCATAAGCTCCACCTCTTCCTTGTTGCAATCACCCTTCCAAGATGAGGTATCGCTTCACTTCTACACAGTCCCTTAGTGATCCATCTTTCCAAGGATTTCACACATAAGGAGAGCACTAAGTCATTACTAGAACCCTACTAAGGTTCTACATTTAAAGGGATCCAATGCCTCCAACAATAGTTTTTCTTTCCAAGCATGCCAACAATAATAAATATTATCTTACCTATATCACCCTCATATAGTTATTATGAGATATTATTGTAAAAACTTCATTTTATAATTCAAATTTATTTCATAAGGAATTCAACTTTTCCCAAAATATGAAATTCTATCTCATAATTTTTTTTTCATGGTTGTTGCAATAGTAGGATGCAGTCTTCCTTATGGCTTTCAGTAGCACCATATTGAATACCACTTTTCCTAAAATGCTTCCATATTACATTGAACCAACATATTATTGATATTTCTTGTACATTATACTTTCATTGCAATATGTACAAAAAATTTACAAAGTGATATTAGAATTTTCTACACTTAACAATTCAATCACAACTATCAACAATTTATTAAATAAAATGAATTATCATTCTCTACATAGGAATTTTCAACAATTATACCTCCCTCTTCCTAGCAATTATTATTTTGTTTCATGAACAAAAATTTCCTATAGTCAATTCTCATGTGACTACTTGACTTGCAACTTTCATGTTGTAATGTCTAATGGCTCTTGAAATGTTCTCAACTCCATGATTTAGTAATAGTTATAACATTTCAGTTGTTAGTATACTTATTTCCATTAGATAACATATATGCATGCATTCATAAAAATGCATTCAAGCATAACAATTCTATCATGCATAAGTGAAACTCTACCACTAACTATGCATGAGTGAAACTCTCAATGCATATCTATCCAATGCACCTTTGCATTGATTTTCAGAATGCTCTATATCTAAGTCATGTATCTCACCATTGGTAAATTGGAAGCCTGTCCAATGCCTTGACACATTCTCCATATACTTCCTATTTTCCTCTCAATTATTTGGATGCCTTCCTTTTTGACCCGAATACTACATGAAGAATATAATTCTGTGGTGTTCATTAGTGTTAGAAGAAAGGTTGCAGACCAAGTATTATTTAGAAGTAGTAAGTTCATTGGATATTTGTGTGATACATAGCCTTTCCATAACCAACCATGTTAGGGTCTCATATATAAATAGATTTTCTGGAATCCATTCCTATAACAGGTTCATACCTTTTATTTCTTTGGTTATTAGCTCATAACCAATTAACATGACATGTTGCTATGTCAGTGCATGCATTCAAAAGCTAAAAATAATTTATAATTGTTACAGGCCTCCAACATATACCACACATAGTGGTATTTTATTCACATTAATGCATTCCACTAAAATAATAAGGTGATTTTATAAATAAATTTGGCCGAGGAAATTCTTACCTAAATTCTCTTCATTAGTTATGTAATAAGAGTACATTAACTCATACCTGCATAGCTACCATTAAATGGATTTAATGCTACCTGGATAGTTGATAATAATAAAATCTTGCATGCCTCCTTTATCAATCTTATAATCAACACTTCAACTTTATGTTGCTTCCTTCCACATGCAACAACACTTGCATTCATGCCATTAGTCTCTCTTTCGTGAGCACTTATCCAATCCAACCAATCATGACCAATTTAATTTTTTTTAGCCATGTACTATGTTGATATTAATCTTCAGTATTCATTTATTTCCTGGATCCATCTAACCCAATTCACACTTGGACAATTTATATTTCCAATCATATTGTTTTATAGACTTTGGATTTTTAACATCCATTTACTTTTTGGGATTGAACTACTTCATATCTTTCCTGACTGAATACTTTATCACTTGCGGTTTCTTGCACCATTATCTTATCTTTTCTTAGACACCTGGCCTCCAACTTGACTTGTATAGCCAATATCTAACATACTATAAGGATGCACATATGCCTTCCTCGCCAGCTGCATAGAATTAACTGGAAGTAATTAACACTACTCTTAATTGTCATCATAATTTCTAGTGATACTTCCAACCTTCGGGAATGTCACTCATGGCTCTATTCCACTTGATATGGATTCTTTTAAGGTACCATCTCTTTTTAATTATATACCAAGCATAGAACCATTTTCTTCTTCATGGTTCCTTATTGATTCCTCTTCAGAATTTCATTTCATTTTTATGTTATT
>JASDQU010012355.1:120271-131342 GCA_032191745.1 Picea mariana
CTAGCACATCCGCCAATAGGTTCATGATATCCTACAGATGTCCAATGACAAGTATAAGCAGTGCCATGATCAACATCGGGTGCCACATAAGTTTAAGGTGGGCGACAAAGTTTGGTTGCACTTGTAGAAACAACGCCTTAGAGGACCCCATTGGAAGCTTCGCCCACTCCGTTATGGGCCATACACCATCACCAAGGCTGTGGGGGATAATTCTTTTGAGCTCAAAATTCCTCCTATCCTTGGCCTGCACCCAGTGTTCAACGTGGACCTTCTTCGGCCTTATTTCCCACCATTATTGGACACCTCAAACGTAGCAGAACAACTAACACAAATAGATCTCAACCCCGACTGCATATAACATGCATCCATTGATCAGATTGTGGACACACAGATCAAGGGAACTCAACAACAAAGGATCCATCTTTATCGAGTCGTCAAAGCAGGGCAGCTCCTGCACCAAGGCAAGTGTCTCACCGGGGCCAAATTCAGCAGAAATTTCGTCATTTGATTGGGGAACTCAAGCAATGAAGACCATTGCTTCCTAAGGAGGGAGGATTTATCTAGGTGGATATCGGTGGCTTCCCACCTTTTCTAGCTAGCTCAAGAGAACTTTCTAGCAATTTTGATAATTTACTATTTTTAACAGTTTTTCGGGTCCTGAACTTCTGGAGCCATTTTGAGGCCCTAAATGACGTTTTTTGGGGTATGTAAATTTTGCAAAATTTGATCATGAAATTTTGTGCAACTGTTGTAGTCCTCGGATATATCCTTCCAATGGGCTATCATACACCTAAAACAAATGTCATATGCAAAAGTTACGACACCGGGAAGTTGATGTACTGACTTACCCAAACAGGCCCCACATGACTTTTGGTGCTTCATCTCCCAAGGTTAGGTTTTTGGATGTTTAGGGTTTTTGAAACTCCTGTTTATTGTAAAAAGGCCTTGAGATCCTCATTGTAATGTTCTTCTTATGAATGAGAGCAGCTTTCACATCTCTTTTTAGAGATAAGCTGCCACCATTCCAACAAGCTTGTTTTCCGCTGCATTTTACAGTTTCAGCTTATTTCCTTATTGAATAGAAAACCAATTTTATTGTATCTCTGTTATTCTGTGTTAAGCATATGGTAATAATATGTACTCATTTTGTTCTGGTCATAAAATCTAGATCAGTGGTATCAAATCAGTTTGCTCCTTGTCGTCTTAATGCATGTTCCCAACGAGGTCGGAGTACAAAGATTTGGGTCTCGAGCTTGTTTATCTTGAGGACAAAAGCTCTCGCACACCCAAGAGACATCTCATGGAAGGAGAAAAGAAAGATGATGAGAGAGGATATCCTTTCAAACTATTGATTGAGGAAGCCCTCACGCAACAGAGGAAGGAGATGATGGATAATTTCTCGAAAATCCTTCGGCGGTTACCAACAGGCGATGCATCTTCTTCGAGTGGAGGCACCGCCCCCTTCAAGGTACAAATAAACTTCGATATTCTTATATTTGAAGGTGAGATAGAAGCAAATTCTATAGAAAAGTGGTTGAATCTACTAGAAGGGTATTTTTCTGTCCATAACTTTTCAAATAGAGAAAATATTACTTTTGCGCTCCTCAAATCCATTCCCCATGTCAAGAATTGGTGGGAAACTTTATGTGAGCAAAAGGAAATAGAAGAACCCTCATTATTTACAATCACGACCACCTGGGAATCCTTCAGGGATTCTATTAAGGAACAATACTACCTTGTCGAAAGTTATGACGACTTATATACCAAATGGACCACACTGCGGCAAGAAAGAGACTAAGCATTGCCATATTTCACAAATATATTCCATAACTTGCGGACCAATCTGGGTATCAAAGATTTAGAGAGATATCTGGTGCTCAAGTATCGCGGTGCTCTGCATAGATACATCCAGATCGAAATGAAATTTCTGGACATCTCATCCTTGGGCACAACCTACCGATATGCTATCAAAATCGAGCAGAAGCTCAAACAAAAGGCACGACAATTTGGGCCAGGTAACCCCGCACAACAAAAGCCAGGAAAGGGTGGCCCCAGCCCACAGAACAAAGGATAGAGAAAATATGGGCAATATCAGGACAACTAGTCTAAGCCGCAAGAAAAGAAGGACACTGGAAAGAAAAATTAAGATATCGAGAAGTGGTACGACTTCCATAAGAGGCCTTGGTTTAACACTGCTGACTGCCGCTCAAAGCAGTCGCTGGTGGCCGAAGTGAAAGCCTCTGAATCATATGTGGGTTTTGACTCTGAGTTAGAACCAAAAAGGGGAAGATGGATCATTGATGTGGAACCTAGTTCCACCATTGCTACCACCAAGCTCCAGCATGGTGAACCAGATGAGCCAGAAGAAGGAGAGCACCTCTTCCATTCACAGATGTGGGTAAAAGGAACTCCGTTTCATTTCATCGTTGATAGTGGTAGCCAGAAGAAGCTCATCTCAGTAGAGGTTTTCAAGAAGTTGGTCCTGCCGACAACACCGCACCCACAACCCTATACCATTGGATGGCTCTGCCAAGGAAGCGATCTCTGCGTTAGCCAATAGTGCCGACGGTCATACGGCATCAAGCCCTTCAAAGACGAGGTATTGTGTGATGTTTCTCCTCTCGAAGTTTGTGATGCTATTTTGGGCCAACCTTATTTATGGAAACATCATGTTGTATATGAGTCTAGGCCTCGTAGTGTTATTATTACTTTGAACAAGAAATTGTATAAGATACCCGAGGCTGTCCCACCTAGTGCTATTTCCCTGATCTTTGCTAGGAAATGAAGGAAGGTCATTTGTCAGACGGGGAAGTTTGTCTTCTTCATGATTCAATCTCAGAATGAGAGAAAGATCACAACCACATCTAGGGTCTCTGCAGCCGACCTCTCCACACAACAGAAGAAAGTAGATAAGGTCGTGGAAGAATACTCATATATCTTCTCCTCACCTACCGGGGTACCTCTGCACTGTCAGGTCAAGCACCCCATTGATCTGACCCCCGGTGCACGTCTTCCCAATGGGCCAATCTATCGCCGCTCTCTATTAGAGAATGACGAGATCAAGCAACAAATCCAAGAATTAATCCACAAGCAGCACATCTGTCCAAACTCATCACTTTGTAGGACCCCAATCTTGTTGGTACAAAAGAAACATGGAACTTGATGACTTTGCATTGATTACTGGGATCTGAATAAAATCACAGTGAGAAACTAGTACCCCATTCCCTCAATCAATGACCTCCTTGATCAACTCATAGGGGCCAAATACTTCAGTAAGATTGATCTGAAGTCTGACTACCACCAGGTCCCGATAGAACAGACAGATGTATGGAAGGTTGCCTTCAACTCAAAGGAAGGCCTTTTTGAAAGGTTGGTCATGCCCTTTTCGAATAGAGAAAATATTACTTTTTCCCTCCTCAAAGCCATTCCACATGTAAAATATTGGTGGGAAAATTTCTGTGAGCAAAAGGAAACAGAGGAACCCTCATTATTTACAGTCACAACCACCTAGGAATCCTTCAGGGATGCTATTAAGGAACAATACTACCCTGTTGGAAGTTATGACGACTTATATAGCAAATTTTCCACACTGCGACAAGAAAGAGAGCAAGCAGTGCCAGATATAACAAATATCTTCCATACCTTGCACACCAATCTGGGTATCGAAGATTCAGAGCAACATCTAGTGCTCAAGTATCGCGGTGCTTTGCATAGATACATCCATACCGAAATGGAATTTCTGGACATCTCATCCTTGGGTGCGGCCTACTGATATGCTGTCAAAATTGAGAAGAAGCTCAAACAAAAGGCGCGACAATTTGGGTCGGGGAACTCATAAAAAAAAAAGCGAGGAAAGGGTGGCCCCAACCCATAGAACAAAGGACAGAGCAAAGATGGACAATATCAAGAGAACCAGTCCAAGCCGCATGCAAAGAAGGACACTGGAAAGACAAAGAAAGATACCGGGAAGTGGTGCGTCTTCCATGAGAGCCCTTGGCATAACACTGCTGACTGCCACTCAAAGCAGTCGCTAGTAGCCGAAATGAAAGCCTCTGAATCAGATGCAGGTTCTGACTCTTCCTACCTTGTGGGGTCAACAAGTATATTAGGTCTTGCACTTATTGCACTATTGCCAAACCAACCACAAAGAAACAGGGCCTATACACCCCTCTTCCTACTCCTAACAGGCCATGGGAATCCATATCAATGGACTACATATTGATCCTCCCGTCCACCAAGCGGGGAAATGACTGTGTTTTTGTGGTTGTTGATCGCTTTTCTAAGATGGCAATTCTGGTTGCCTACAAGAAGAGCATCACACCAGAAGCCACTGCCAAGCTCTTCTTTGAACGAGTCTGGGTACATTTTGGAATACCACAGACCATTGTCTCAGATTGGGACAGTCGATTTCTCAGCACATTCTGGTCGTGCCTCTAGTCACTACTGGACACCAAGCTCACCAAATCCACAACCTTCCACCCCCAGACCGATGACCAAACCGAGGTCGTAAATCGAATGATCGTGTATATTTTGCACATGGGATGAGAGTCTTCCTTATGTCTAGCATAGCTACAATCGAGCCCTACATAGCTCAACCAACCACAGCCCCTTTCAGGTGGGGTTGGGATTCCAACCATTGGGTCCCATAGATGTTGCACTTCCCCTTGCAGTTACCTCGACCGAATCCTCTCTTGCTCCAACTGAGGCTGACAAAGCCACTCGATTCATTGAGAGGATCCAACACATCCGCCAACAGGTTCAGGATACCCTACAGAAGTCTAATGTCAAGTACAAGCAACACCATGATCAACATCGGGTGCCACATAAGTTTCAGGTGGGCGACAAAGTTTGGTTGCACTTGCAGAAAGAACGCCTTACAAGACCCCATCGAAAGCTTCACCCACTCTATTATGGGTCGTACACCATCACCAAGGCTATGGGGGATAATTATTTTGAGCTCAACATTCCTCCTTTCCTTGGCCTGCACCCAATGTTCAACATGGACCTCCTTCGGCCTTATTTCCCACCATTATTGGACCTCTCAAACATAGCAGAACAACTGACACCAACAACGCTCAACCCCGACTACATACAACAGATATCCAATGATAATATTGTGGACACACAAATCAAGGGCACTCGACAACAAAGGATGTAGCTTTATCGAGTCGTTAAAGCAGGGCAACTCCTGCACCAAGGCAAGTGGCTCACCCGGGGCCAAATTCAGCAGAAATTTCCTCATCTGATGGGGGAACTCAACACAATGGAGACCATTTCTTCATAAGTTGGGAGGACTTATCCAGGTGGATATCGGTGGCCACTCACCTTTTCCAGCTGGCTCAAAACATTCGTCAAGCAATTTTGATAATTTACTATTTTTAGCAGTTTTTCTATTCCTGAACTTCCAGAGCCGATTTGAGGCCCTAAATGACATTTTTTGGGGTATCTTGCCGTTGCAAAATTTCATCATGAAATTTTTTGCAACTACTGTAGTCCTCAGATAATTTTTTTCAATGGGATATCATACACCTAAAACAGAGATCGTACGCAAAAGTTACGACCTCGGGAAGTTGATGTACTGACTTACCCAAACGGGGCCCACATGACTTTTGGTGCTTCATCTCCTAGGGTTAGGTTTTTGGATGTTTAGGGTTTTTGAAACTCCTGTTTATTGTAAAAATGCCTTGAGATCCTCATTGTAAAAAGGCCTTTTCACATCTCTTCTCAGAGATAAACCGCCACCATTCCAACAAGCTTGTTTTCCGCTGCATTTTACAGTTTCAGCTTATTTCCTTATTGAATATAAAACCAATTTTACTGTATCTCTATTATTCTGTGTTAAGCATCTGGTAATAATCTGTACTCATTTCGTTCTGCTCATAAAATCTAGATCAGTGGTATCAGAGTGGTATTCTCCTTGTCGTCTTAATGCATGTCCCCAACGAGGTTGGAGTACAAAGATTTGGGTCTCGAGCTTGTTTCTCTTGAGGACAAAAGCTCTCGCACACCCAAGAAACCTCTCATGGAAGGAGAAAAGAAAGATGATGGGATAGGAGATCCTTTCAATCTGTTGATTGAGGAAGCCCTCATGCAACAAAGGAACAATATGATGGATAATTTCGCGCAAATCTTTCGACGGCTGCCAACAGGCTACACATCTTCTTCTAGTGGAGGCACCACCCCTTTAAAGGTACAAATAAACTTCGATATTCCTATATTTGAAGGTGAGATAGATGAAAATGTTGTAGACAAGTGGTTGAATCTACTAGAAGGGTATTTTTCTATCCATAACTTTTCGAATAAACAAAAGATTACTTTTGCGCTCCTCAAAGTCATTCCCCATGTCAAAGATTGGTGGGAAACTTTATGTGAGAAAAAGGAAATAGAGGAACCCTCATTATTTACTATCACGACCACTTGGGAATCTTTCAGGGATGCTATTAAGGAACAATACTACCATGTCGGAAGTTATGATGACTTATATACCAAATGGACCACACTACGGCAAGAAAGAGACGAAGTAGTGCTAGATTTCAAAAATATCTTCCATACCTTGCACACCAAGATGGGTATCAAATATTCAGAGTGACATCTGGTGCTCAAGTATCACGGTGTTCTGCATAGATACATCCAGAATGAAATGGAATTTTTGGACATCTCATCCTTGGGCGCGACCTACAGATATGCCGTCAAAATTGAGCAGAAGCTTAAACAAAAGGCGCGAGAATTTGGGCCGGGGAACCCCTCACAACAAAAGCCAGGAAAGGGTGGCCCCATCCCATAGAACAAAGGATAGAGAAAATATGGAAAGTATTAGGAAAACCAGTCCAGGCTGCAAGCAAAGAAGGACACTGGAAAGACAAGTAAAGATACCAAGAAGTGGTGTGACTTCCATAAGAACCCTTGGCATAACACTGCGCACTATCGCTCAAAGCAGTTGCTGGTGGCTGAAGTGAAAGTCTATGAATCAGATGCAGTTTTTTACTCTAAGTCAGAACCAGAAAGGGGAAGACAGATCATTGATACGGAACCTAGTGCCACCGTTGCTACCACCAAGCTCCATCATGGTGAACCAGACGAGCGAGAAGAAGGAGAGCGCCTCTTCCATTCACAAATGTGGGTAAAAGGCACCTCGCTGCACTTCATCGTTGATAGTGGTAGCCATAAGAACCTCATCTCAGTAGAGGTTGTCAAGCGGTTGGTGCTGTCGACAACGCCGGACACACAACCCTACGTGATTGGATGTCTCCGCCAAGGAAGCGATATCCGCTTCAGCCAATAGTGCTGACTATCGTATGACATCAAGCCCTTCAAAGATGAGGTATTGTGTGATGTTGCTCCTCTCGAATTTTTTGATGTTATTTTGGGCCAACCTTATTTATGGAAACTTCATGCTGTATATGAGTCTAGGCCTCATAGTGTTATTATTACTTTGAATAAGAAATTGTACAGGATACCCGAGGCTGTCCCACCTAGTGTTATTTCCTTGNCTCTTAGAATGAGAGAAATATCACAACCACATCCAGGGTCTCTGTGGCTAACCTCTCCATACAACAGAAGAAAGTAGATACAGTCGTGGAAGAATACTCAAATATCTTCTTCTCACCTACCAGGGTACCTCTACACTGCCAGGTCAAGCACCCCATCGATCTGACCCCCAACGTACCTCTGCCCAATGGGCCAGTCTATTGCTGCTCTCTGTTAGAGAATCATGAGATCAAGCGACAGATCCAAGAATTTCTCCACAAGGGGCACATCTGTCCCATCTCATCACCTTGCGGGAGCCCAATCATGCTAGTACAGACGAAAGATGGAACCTGGATACTTTGCATTGATTACCAGGCTTTGAATAAAATCACAGTCAGAAACAGGTACCCGATTCCTTGAATCGACGACCTCCTTGATCAACTCATGGGGGGAAAATACTTTAGTAAGATTGATTTGAAGTCTGGCTACCACCAGGTCCCGATAGAACACATAGATGTATGGAAGACCACCTTCAAGTCGAAGGAAGGTCTTTTTGAATGGTTGGTCATTCCCTTTGGTCTGACAAATTCTCCAGCCACTTTCATGAGGATGATGGATTATATCCTACGACCATTCACCAATACTTTTGTAGTGGTGTATCTGGATGACATTCTCATTTACAACAAGACTTGGGCCGAACACTTGCAACATATTCAGCAGGTTTTGGACACCCTGCGACAGCACAAGCTATACGCCAACTTGGAAAAATTCTCCTTTGGCATGGACAGGGTCCATTAACTAGGCTACATCATTGATCAAAATGGCGTACATGTGGATCCAACCAAGATCCAAGTCATTCGTGACTAGCAAGCCCCAACCACACTCACTGAGCTTCAGAGCTTCTTGGGACTTGCCAATTTCTATTGCAGGTTTGTTTTGGCATTCTCTCATATTGCATGGGCCCTCAGCCAAATAACCAGGGGTGGTGGTAAGGTGAAATTTGCGTGGGGTCGGCCCCAACAACAAGTGTTCGATGATTTGAAGCAACGCTTGTGCTCATCCCCAGTACTTTCACTACCAGACCTACAACAACCCTTTGAGATTGAGATTGATGATTCAGACTATGTTGTGGGTGTCATTCTCATGTAGCACGACCACCCCATGGCCTATCATAGTGAGACACTATTAGATGTTGTCTGTAAGTACCCTACTTATGACAAAGAAATGTACTCCATTGTGCAAGCTTGCCTCTAGTGGAGACATTACATTCTTGGGAGGGAGATAGTCATCCACATTGATCATAAGCCACTGCAGTTCATGTAGAAACAAGGAAAATTGCAGAATGACCACCATCAAAAGTGGTCCACATACTTGCAACGATTCCCCCTCAACATCAAGTATAAAAAAGGAAGCACCAACTGCGTCGTTGACTGCCTCAGCAGACCACCAGTCGTGACACTCACCATAGTGCTAGACTCTTATGGCCATGAGACCTCTAGATGGACCCAACTCTATGAGATAGACCTAGACTTCACCACCACCTATCAAATGTTGGGTGCATAGACAATTGTCGATAATTTCCATCTTCAGGATGGGTTGTTGTGTCGTCTGGGCCATATATGTGTTCCATCAAGCGAGCGAATGAAACTGATCTGGGAAGCCCACTACAGTCTGGTGGCAGGACACTTCGGCGTCAAAAAGACAGTGGTGATGCTACAAAAACATTTCTACTGGCCGAAACTTTGACAGGAGGTCAACAAGTATATCAGGTCTTGCATTTCTTGTGTTATTCCCAAACCAACCACAAAGAAACAGGGCCTGTACACCCCTCTTCCTACTCCTGACAATCCATGGGAATCCATCTCAATGGACTACATGTCGGGCCTCCTATCCACCAAGCAGGGAAATGACTGTGTTTTTGTGGTTGTTGATCGCTTTTCTAAGATGGGGATTCTGGTTTCCTACAAGAAGAGCATCACAGTAGAAGCCATTGCCAAGATCTTCTTTGAACGAGTCTGGGTACATTTTGGAATCCCACAAACCATTGTCTTAGATCGGGATAGTCAATTTCTCAGCATATTTTGGTCAAGCCTCTGATCACTGCTGGACACCAAGCTCACCAAATCCACAGCCTTCCACCCCCAGACCGATGGCCAAACCAAGTTCGTAAATCGAATGATCGTGCATATCCTACGCATGTATAATTCCAAGCACCCTCATGCATGGGATGAGAGTCTTCCTTATGTCCAACATAGCTACAACTGAGCCCTGCATAGTTCAATCTACCACAACCCCTTTCAAGTGGGGTTGGAATTCCAACCATTGGGTCCCATAGATGTTAAACTTCCCCTTGCGGTCACCTCGACCGAATCCTCTCCTGCTCCAACTGAGGCTGACAAAGCCACCCAGTTCATTGAGAGGATCCAACACATCCACCAATAGGTTCAAGATATCCTACAGAAGTCCAATGACAAGAACAAGTAGCGCCATGATCAACATCGGGTGCCACATAAGTTTTAGGTGGGCAACAAAGTTTAGTTGCACTTGCAGAAAGAATGCCTTATAGGACCCCATCGGAAGCTTCACCCACTCTGTTATGGGTCGTACACCATCACCAAGGCTGTGGGGGATAATTCTTTTGATCTCAACATTCTTCCTTTCCTTGGCCTACACCCAGTGTTCAATGTGGACCTACTTCAGCCTTATTTCCCACCATTATTGGACACCTCAGATGTAGCAGAACAACTAACACCAATAGAGCTCAACCCCGACTGCATACAACATGCATCCAGTGATAATATTTTGGACACACAGATCAAGGGTACTCGAAAACAAAGGATCCCACTTTATTGAGTCATCAAAACAAGGCAACTCCTACACCAAGGCAAGTGGCTCACCCGGGGTAAAATTCAGCAGAAATTTCCTCATCTTATGGGGGAACTCAACGCAATGGAAACTATTGCTTCCTAAGGAGGGAGGATTGATCCAGATGGATATCGGTGGCCACCCACCTTTTCCAGTTGCCTCAAAACAACTTTCTAGCAATTTTGATAATTTACTAGTTTTAGCAGTTTTTCGGGTCCTGAACTTCCGGAGCCGTTTTGAGGCCCTAAACGACATTTTTTGGGGTATGTAACCATTACAAATATTCAACATGAAATTTTGCATAACTGTTGTAGTCCTCGGATATATCTTTCCAATGGGCTATCATATGCCTAAAACAGAGATCGTATACAAAATTTACGACCTCGGGAAGTTGATGTACTGACATAACCAAACGAGGCCCACATGACTTTTGGCGCTTCATCTCCTAGGGTTAGGTTTTTGGATGTTTAGGGTTTTTGAAACTCCTGTTTATTGTAAAAATTCCTTGAGAGCCTCATTTTAATGTTCTTCTTGCGAATGAGAGCAACCGTCACATCTCTTCTGAGAGATAAGATGCCACCATTCCAGCAAGCTTGTTTTCCACTGCATTTTACAGTTTCAGCTTATTTCCTTATTGAATAGAAAACCAGTTTTATTGTATCTCTGTTATTCTGTGTTAATAATCTAGTAATAATCTATACTCATTTCATTCTACTCATAATATCCAGATCAATGGTAT